>CAWUHX010000180.1:356126-550343 GCA_963922205.1 Romanomermis culicivorax
ATTCTAGAGTCTCAGCATTCCGTTTTTTTTCAAGTCGCCGTGAGCTGTTTTCTTGCAGTTTTTTCTTATTTCACTGTCGTTTTAGCTGAAAAATAGGTTGGGCATGATTTTTACAAAAAATTAATCTGTTAGTAGCTTCAAATGGATATATTTTTATCAAACTTTTGGCCTGAAACTTTTCCGCAGTTTTCAGTATGTTCCTTGTAGAAAAAATTTTTTGGTGCCATTGGCACAAATTTTTTTGGCCTCTTGTGCCAATTGGCACAAATGTCCGTGCACAAAAAAAACGCTGAGTTGAAGTGACTTCACTACAAAGTATAGAAAAAAGTCGTATTTTTATGATACATTTCGTACTCAAAAGATGTAATATAAATCAATCGATATCCTTTGTATCCATCTTGCAAGCACACATTTAGTACATGAGTCAATTTTGCTATAATTTGCTCACAAAAAAGTAGACACTAATCTTTTGTGGAGTGTACTCCGACCATACGGGGTGACATCCATTGATCCATATCATCATCAAAATGTTATAAAACATGATTGAGTTTAATAACTGATTTTATTGTTACGGTAAGCTTTTTAATTTTCTTAGCTCAAAATTTCAAAATATAAATGAGACAACAATAATAAAATTTTATACAGATCAGTTATTTCGTGAAAAAATCAAATTTTTTTTCCTTGAGAGACCCCTCCCCCCAAAATTTTGGGGATTACTGACCCCCGGCCCCAAAAAAGTCGCCCAACCCCCCCCCCCCCAGACCTCGGGGCTCTGTTACATGTATGTAGCTGTCATTTTAAGGCTCCCTAACTAGTCTTAGATGATACAGGGAGCTTCCAGCAGTTTTTTACATACAGTAACGGGACAAATTCGTTGCAGCACCAGTAATCTTTTGGTGAATGTCTTGGCGATATACTGGGTCTTTTACTGGTAGAAACTTCTAGATGAAATAGTGGATTACTGGTGCTTCACTAGTTGATAAGTTTGGCGGCCATAACGCATTACTGGTGGATTACTGGTAACATACTTCAATAAAATACGTACGCATACAATTTATATGCAAGTAATCAATACAATGTCCGTAATTTAGCCTTCTACCTGCTCTGCGTTTTTTCTCCTTCACAAAAATACGGGCGTCCGCCATCCTCACGAATATAAATGAAGCAAAAAGGAGAAATGACGTTTTATTGTGGGCGTTCTGCCACTTAGCATTAAAGCTACTGTACAATTTTAGTGAAATTAAACTGACACTGCATGCATCAATGTAGTGTTTTCATCTATTTCTTGATTTATCCACCACTCATGTTATTTGTATTTATCCGTTTTCATTTTGAATTGATAACTTCTCCAAAAGCCATCAAAATGTACATTTTTAATTCTATTACCGTATTACTTGAACTGATTTGTTTACACTTTACATGAAAAATAATAACTAAAATAGTATTGGTGCCCGGATTTAAAGAAAACTTCCATAAACACAGACTGTATCAGTCTCAGTCAGGGGTTTTTTTTTCCGTACAGTACGGATTTTTTTCAGGTGGTACGGAAAAATTTTATAGGAATTTCCGTACGGTACGGAACTATTTTTTAACTAACTTAACTATTTTTGCGCCATACGGAAATAAGTTAGGCGGTACGGAAATTTTTTCACTGGATTTCCGTACGGTACGGATCGATCGGTACGGAAAAAAAAAGCCCTGGTCTCAGTTGATGAAATGTGCTTCTGGCCAAATCGAGACACACATCAGAAATTAAATACCCGCTATTGTTTATACACATGAACATGATAGAACATCAACCTTTAAGTATATTTATTTAGAAAATTCGGGTAGAAAACTAGAAAGAATTATGATTTTTCTACATTTAAAAATAGATCACATCTCAGTATGCTCCAAACTTTAATGCACACCTATATAATCGTCTTTTTGATGAAAGCTAAAAATAGCTTTCGCTATGGTTCTCAAAAGGAACCATAAGAATAACGAACTAAAGATATTTTGTCAAAAAAAACTCTTTGCATGGACTGTCATTTGCCTGAACACAGCCTGCTCAATGTTCACCTTTCCCAAGTAGGAAACCGAAAAGAATTCAAAAAGAAAAACAAAAGTCACACAAAAACTGCACAAATTCCTTCTATCTGAAAATTGATGGTCATAATCTTTCCGATTTGATGACATTATAGCATGCATCTTGAAACGCGTCTAAAATAAAACCTACAAAGCAAGTATCAGTTCATATTTAACTAAAAGTATTCAGTAGCTGAAATGCTCAGTGGCTGAAATAGTCACAATAAAAGCCCATTCCTCCTTTTTGGTCTTTTTTCGTTACACAACTTTTAGGCGAGAAAACTACTAAATGCTTTTCGATTCATTAATATTCATGAGGATGGCGGGACGTCCGTATTTTTGTTAAGGAGAAAAACGCAAAGCAGAATGGAGGCCAAAACTACGGACACTGTATTGATTACTTGCATATAAATAGTATGCGTGTATTTTATTGAAGTATGTTTACCAGTAATCCACCAGTAATGCGTCATGGCCGCCAAACTTATCAACTAGTAAAGCACCAGTAATCCACTATTTCATCTCGAAATTCCTACCAGTAAAGACCCAGTATATCGCCAAGACATTCACCAAAAGATTACTGGTGCTGCAACGAATTTGTCCCGCACTGTAGTTATTTTGATGTACCAAGCATTTTAAAGAGTTAAACCAGAAAAAACAACTAAAAACCATGGAAAACCCAAAAAAACCATTAAAAAACCAGAAAGTCGAAATTTCGAAAGTTTGGTTTTTGCCAACCCTGTCCATGTCTTGTCTATAATTGTTTTCTTCTGAAAAAAGCCGAGTCGAAAGTCGTGTCACGTAAATTTTTGGTTGAAAAATTGTGCTAAAAATGTCAATTTTTCTGTTTGACTTCAAAAGCACCAAAACTATAAGTTTCGCTTCTCAATCCAACTGAATGAACTGAGAAAGTTAATAATTCTATCCTTTAACCAGTCATTGATAATCTCAAAGTCTGTTGCGATAATACAAATATACTATTCGAATAGAATCGGCTCGCCTTCGAGACAAGGGAAAGTAGTTGATATTGAAATCGTTGAATCGGCGCGGAGCGCCGAGAAAATTTTACGATTTCAGCCCCTAAAATGACCAAAAATCAAGGAAATTTAGCCTTGGTCCAGTCCAAAAAATTTGGTAAATTAGGGGTGGCAGTGGCCGCCGAATTTACCTACCTTTAAAATTTTCCTTAGGTTTAGGCTCAGGGTACAGCAGCTGCGCCCGAAGGGCGCAGCGCTGTTGAGGCTCTTCCATATGAATAATTTGAAGAACGATGAAGAAGAAAAGGTGGACGAATATGGGGGACATCATTGCATTTGCATAAGTGATGCAAATTTTTTCCCAAAACTTCGCTTCGGCGCTTTTCCCATGCATAATTTCACTTGTTCTTTCTTCCCTTCATCATGAAAACCCCCAAAAAACCGGCGTCAGAGAAATTTCGGCGTGGCTACCGCCATCCCTAAAAATTCCCAAAAATTTGTGGCAATTGGCACAAACACTCAAAATTTTTTGTGCCATTCCAAATTTTTTTGTGTCAAAAACCATGTTTTGGCACAAAAAACTTGTTCTTTCTTCCCTTCACATGAAAACCCCTACTAAGCCTAAGCTTAAGGAAAATTTTAAAGGAATAATTAATGAAAAATACATATTAGGCCAAAAACCGTCTGGGGGCGGTAATTTCGGCCCATCAGAAGAGGGCTAACACTTCGTCCCTAATGCTTTGTTCTAATTTCGGGCTGTGCAACCAAATTTTTCGGCCAAGTTGCGCAGTGCGACCTGAAGCTGACCAGGTTATAGGGTTTTCTGTCCGTTGATGCATTTTTATGCGTTCTAAAGTCCAAAAAAAGTGAAAATTTCCGGCGCTCTGCGCCGGGTTTCAATTCATTTTAATTTTTTATTATTCTAGTGCGCAGTTAGAAAATATCATTCTAGCTAGCGCTTATAGGTTCTAATCATACCTGTACTTGGGGAGGTGGTTGGGGCGGGGGACCCCCCAGCTTGGCCAACCATATACCCAACCCCCTCCCCAGTTTAGAAAAAATTAGCAAAAAAGTGTTTTTTGCCTTCTTTTGGGAAAAATTTCGACTTTTTTCGGCACTACTTAAAAGAACGGGACAGCACTTAAATTTTCAAAATTTCATTTAAATTTTTATGTTTTTATACTAAATCGACCATGCTGAATCCAAATTTCGCATTTGTTTTTAATGAAAATCATTCTTTTCAATTTTTCCAGATTTTATTATTATGTTGCTAGTAGAGCTTGCAACAATTATTAGTGATAAACGCTAGTGTGATAACTTTTTTACAACAACATCACGTTTTGAAAACGCAAGTCCTAAGCCTAAGCCTAAGCCTAAGCCTAATAATAAAGTTTGGAAACATTGAAAAGAATGATTTTCATTAAAAACAAAAGCGAAGTGCTGTCCCGTTCTTTTAAGTAGTGCCTTTTTTTCGACCCCCCCCCCCCAAATTTCGGATTTACCCTACCCCCGTCAACTGGTCGGACCTCTTACAGGTATGGTTCTAATTATCAACATATTATGGATAAATGTTTGATCCTGTATTGTTTATTGACGAATTCGATGAATACTAACATTTTTCTGTCTTTTTCCCAAAATCTTTTTGCGATCTTCAAAAATTTTCACTTCCATGTGATTGAAACATTTTGAATGTAAGACAATGCTAGAAATTCTTGCCGCTTGAAATATCCAAATTCTTAGTCGCCTGCCATACCTGTCAGACGTCCGACCAGTTGGGGAATGGGGGCACCGTTTTTTTTCCTCGGAGATTTTTTCCACATGAGAACCGGGCCCAAAATTTAGTTCCTCATTTTCCAAAATTTTCCGCATTTTTAAAAACGCTTATAGTGTGGCAACGGATGCTTTTTTATGCATTTTACGAGTATACCCAAGCATTTGGTTGTATTTGGAGTCAGAAACCTGCAAGAATGAGGAAAGAAATTGAGAAAATTCTGGTTATGTTAGTCAAAATGAGCTCATGAAGAATATATTTGATGTTCTACAGGAGCAGATAAAGCATGGTAAAGCGATAGAGTCCTCATTAATTTATCCGCTATTAACATTTCTGTGGTTCCGATTAGAATCATCTAATTTTATGTATAGCTCTTGGTCCGCGTAGAGCGCCGGAAAAATTTTTGGATTTTCATTTTCTTAAACGCTGGAAAATGAACCTTCATAACGTTGGGAAATATATTAAAATCAGACTGATGAAGTGTATTTTCTCAATTTTCTCAAAATTTTGGGTTGGCCTTTACAAATATAGTAGTCGACTATTATTGTAGGCGCCGAACAAATTAGTCTAGTCAAGCTAATTTTTCCATTTTCTCTCCAAAACTCCGAAACACACCTGTAATTGGGGCGGGGTTGAGGAGACTCCCCAACTTGGCCAACTCTATACCCAACCCCTGCAACCCCCACTAAAAATTTCGGGTTTACCCCCCCCCCCCAACCATTCATGTAACGGAGCTCCAATGTCTGGGGGGGTTGGAGCATTTTTTTGGGGCCGGGGGTCAGTAATTCCCAAAATTTTGGGGGGAGGGGTCCCCGAAGGAAAAAAAATTCGATTTTTTCCATGAAAAATGTCCGAAAAAACGGTTTAAAAAGTAGTAATTCTTGTCTAAAAAATGATAAAATATGTACTTATGGCGCGAAGCGCCGAGAAAATGGACGTTTTTGACCATTTTTTGTTCAAAAATTGACATTTTTCATGGAAAAAATGACATTTCTCAGTATTTTTCCGACTAAAACTATGGGGGTCCCTAGGGCTACCATATGGCTAGCCATACGATTGGAAAATCCTAGGGGGGTCGCCCAATGGCTAGCCATATGGTCGACGATTTCTGGGGGGGTTCCCATAGCACTTCCCCCCCCCCCCAATTACATGTATGCCCCCAACTGGTCGAACCTCTTACAGGTATGCTCTGAAAATTGGGTCTTAAAAGCCTAAAACCGACTATACATGCACGTAGGGGGGGTAAACCCCCATTACCTGAGACCCTGGCCAAAAATTCGTCAAGCACCCCCTTGAACTTTTTCCGAGACAGCTTTTTTGATATTTTTGTGTATAATTTGTATGAAAAACAGGCTTGCAAAATTTTTTTTTGTTTTTTTCTGCTCACTCACCGCTCCCCTACCCCCTGGAAAAAGTTCATGGACCCTCCGCCGTGGAAAATTCTTGCCGTGCATGTCTGAAACCGACGCGCATCGAATGAAATACAAGAAAACTAGCTTGCGATGGTTTTTTACGATAAAATTAAGCAAATTTATTAATTTTAGAATGAGCAACCAAAAATTTATCTGTGCAACCAAAATTTTTCCCGGGTTGCACATTGCAACCAGGCCTGTGCAAAAAAGCCCTGCATTAAGAGGTCTGACTAGTTGGGGGGGGCGGTAACCCGAAATTTTGGGGCGTGGGTCGAAAAATGCGAAAAATTTCCACAAAAAGGCTAAAGAGCTTTTTTTCCCCCAATTTTTCCGAGTTTGGATGGCTTGGGTATAAGGCTGAACAAGTTGGGAACAGTTTTTTAGCGCGGCGCTAATAAAACATGGGCCGCGCTAATGACCAAAACTTTTCATTAGCGCGGAGTGCTAATGACTGAATTTTTATTTAAGAATTTACAATGATGAATAAGGCTGTTGGTTCGTGTCTCTCACAGTAAAAAATCTCAAAATTTTCGGGCGCGAAGCGCCGGTCAATGAGTGTAACAGTTATTGTTTTCTATCCGACATGGCCATTAGCGTTACCTACTTCCACTTACTACTTTAACATTTAGCAGTTTCAATCAACTGAATTGTACCTCATCTCTTTTTCATTAGTTATAAAAAAACATTTTGCCGATAAATGAGATTTTCCATCAATCTTTACAATTTTTTTCCCTCGTCTCGTTTGGGGCACCGTTTTTCTCCTCAATGGGATCCTTTAGCGAACAAAATTTCTTTAACATAATTATTAGTATCCTCAATTATTTTATCGTCAATTTTGTAGTCTGCCCGACTGAAAATTCATTGAATTCACTGAAAAATTAAACCTTGTGTCTGGGAAATAAAAGTTGAAAAGATTCATTTTCCAGTGTTCTAGAATATCAAAGTCCCAGAAAATTTGCCGCGCTACCCGCCGAACAAGTATACTGTAAGACATCCGACCAGTTGGGGGGGGGGGTAAACCCAAAATTTGGATATGGGAGTCCCAAAATTTGGGGGGGGGGTCGGAAAAATTTCGAAAATTTTCCAAAAAAATGCCAAAAGGTATTTTTTAATTTTTTTGAGTTTGTGGGGAGGGAGAGTTGGGTATAGGGTTGACCGAATTGGGGAGGGGGTTCCGACATTATGTAATGGTTCGACCAAGTTGGGGGGTCCCCCAACCGAGTGTTTTTTGTACTTTTTACAAACGAAAATTTTAGCACAAAAAATTTTTTGTCACTCAACAGCCGTCTGTATTCAGTATCAATGGACGTGTTTATTATCATATATGTAACGGGGCCCCGAGGTCTGGGGGGAGGTTGGGCGATTTATTCAGGAAAAAAACCGGAAAATAGTTCAAAAAATAGTAATTTTTTTCTATGAAAACCGAAAAATGTGTTTATGGCGCGAAGCGCCCAGAAAATTCAATTTTTTGGCCATTTTTTGTTCAAAAATTGACATTTTTGATCAAAAAATTAACATTTTTCAGTATCTTCCCAACCAAAAGTATGGGTGTTCCAGTGTTCCTACGGCTACCATATGGCTAGCCATAGGATTGAAAAACCCTGGGGGGGGCGGTCGCCCAATGACTAGCCATATGGTCGACGATTTCTGGGGGGGGGTTCCCGTGGCACTTCCCCCCCCAATTACATGTATGTTTATTATGCATCCGCATCGTTAATGACAAACTAGCAGATATGGCATAATAATAATAGCATTTTTGTGGAGTATTTTACTAGTGCATGTTCTGTGCCTCATGATCAACTATTTTATGTGTGTGCATTCATAGTCTTCTTATGTGTCTCGTGAAAATGGCCAACACATTCGTATTTCACTTCACATCATGTTTGTTGAATTTTATTACAATGAATGTTTTTTTCAGTAAATTTGCGCAAATTTTGGAGTACAAACGGTTTTTGAGAGTCGTTTGTTCCAGTACAAATAGACCGAGTAAAAAAAACACTGCCCCAACCCACTCCCCATTATAGGTGTGCGAACAAACTACTCATACTAACCGTTCCATTTTTTCTCCAAAACTTAGAAAATTGAGTTTTAAAAGCCTAAAAACGACGCGAATCGAATGAAATACTAGAAAACTAGCTTTTGACGTTTTTCCGATAAAGTTAAGCTAATTTATTGATTTTATAGTGAGCAAACAAAAATTTATCTGTGCAGTGCAACCGAAATCCCCCTTCCCCCCCCCCCCTAGTTACTGCGACCTGGCCTGTGCAAAAAAAACCCTGCCTGTAAGCACCGTTTTTCCTCAAATGGGGTCTTTTGAGGAAAAAATGTTGGCCATGGTTCAATTCATAACAAAAAAAAGCATTTTGGTGAACCTTAGAAAGTCAAAATCTCGAAATTTCGCTAGGGTATAATATTCACTACTTTCTATCAGGCACGGCCGTTAGCATACCTACTTCCACTTAACTTCAACAGCTTCCATCAATAGAGTCGTCTCATTTTGCAACCGTTAATGTCACTATTTCGTCCAAAATTGAGATTTTTCATATATTCTCTCAATTCGCGGCTTGGAATTTTCCAAACGTTTTCAACACGGGCTTTTGTATTTGTTGACGATGAAGATTGAAGACATCATTCTAGGCTGTAAATTAAGAGTTCCTATGTAGGAATATTTGTTGCAGATATTCATTTTCTTTATTCATTAGAATTAAAAACTCGAAAATAATTCCGGCGCCGAGTGCTGGAACGAGAAATAAATTACACTCTAAGTATTTGATTTTAATTTCTTTCTCAACATTGCGAAAATTCATTCCCCAGCTTCTTAAAAAGAAAAAATCTGGAACGTTTCTGGCGCTCCGCGGAATTAGAAATAAATATAGAACTCGATAACGTGGAATCACAGAAATGTTAGGCATTATATACTGCGTCTGGTTCACATACGTTATACACGTCTGAGCATAGTCGGCTATTGGCAGGAGATTAACGGGGAGGATTTAGTTGTAAGCTTAGGCTGCGCCTAAGGGTAAGCCTGAGCCTCGCCCCGCTAATCCCCTTCCAATAACCCACTATGCTCCAGTGTGTATAACGTTATAACATATAGGTGTGAACCATACGCAGTAATACCAAATGTTAATAGCCAATAAATTAGTGGAAAGTATATCGTTAATACTCTCAACTGTTGTAGAACATCCATGTATCGTTCATCAGCTTAATTTGACTGACCTGACTAGAATTTTCTCCCTCATCCTTGCAGGTTACTGACTCCAAAAACATCAGAATGTTTGGTTATACTAGTAAAATGCAGAAAAAAATTTTGGGTTCGGATTTCATGTATAAAAAGTCTTTGAGGAAAAAAGCGGTGACTGTAAGACGGGCGTACTGTTTTTCCCACTAATCGTGCTTCTTGGGGAAATATTCGGAAAAGAGGAAAAAAATTCCGAGCTCTTTCCCCATTTGAGGAAAAAATTTTTGGGGTTGCATTTTAGCGCATTTCAGAAGGTTCAAATCTCAAAATTTTTCGGCGCTTCGCACCGGTTGGTTATAACTTTAATAATCATTCATCAATCATTAATAATCTTTTAATTTAATAATCATTATATTTATTATAAGCTCAGGCACGACTTTTAACATGTCTACCTTCACTCATCATTTAATGTTTAATAGTTTTAGTCGTCTCGAACCTATTACCTCATTGCTTTAATTGGTAATCTTCAATATTTTATCTTGATATTTAATGAAGATCTGCATGTTTTGCTTGACATATTTTTTGAGAAAGATCAGTTTTTTAAACTTTTTGAAGCGATTGTTCCTTTTTTAACGTTAAAATGAATTCAAAAGCTCCATGGCAGTGGTTTTCGGAAAGTTTTACATTTCTTATTCACACCTTTTCGGTCAAATTCATGAAAGTTTATGAATAAATTACCTGTTTAAAAAGTTTTCAAGTGATAAAATTCTAGAACTCACGATTTTCGAACAAAAAATTAAAATCCAATGCTTGAAAAATGTTTGGAAAATTGATTCTCCAGCGTCGCAGAATGTCAATACCCAAATAAAATTTACGGTGCTAAGCGCCGGAAAGCATAACACCTTTTTTGGGCGCTCACTTGTCATCATAGAGAACTCAACAGTGTAATTCTGTGTCATTTATGTTCCTGGATAGTTCGCTGGAAAATTTGTTCTACAATACTTGTAAATTAGACTTCAAAATTTCATTTTTTCCTCAATGATAATAAATTAACGGCTCTAAAAACACCAGAACGTTTGAAAAAGCTCGAAAACACTTGAACAAAGCGTCTGAGTATTTTTAAGCGAAAAGAGTCTTGGTTCTCATTTCAGCAAAAGGTCGGTGGGAAAAAACAATGTATGTATGTAGGGAGTCCCAAAATGTGATTATGAGGTTCGACCAAGTTGGGGAGGGGGCCTCCCCCAATTCCATGCCCATAATTACAGGAATGTAATTTACCAAAAATGAACAACGAAACTTTTGAAGTTTGTCAGATATTGATAAGAAAGAATACAGCAAAATTAATAATATCAAAGAAGCAACAAAAAAGCTTAAACAAAAAATCTTAAGTTGAATAGAAATCTACTACTGACATCTCTGTGATCAGCCAAAATAAAGAATCATGGACTGCGTTTCAATCATTCTTTCTTCCGGCGCTAAGCGCCTGGCAAATTTTCGGATTTCTATACTGTACATTACATACATGTAATTGGGGGGGGAAGTTTTATGGGAACCCTCCCCCCAGAAATCGTCGACCATATGGCTAGCCATTGGGCGACCGCCCCCCCCCCCCAGGATTTTCCAATCCTATGGCTAGCCATATGCTAGCCGTAGGAACCCCCATACTTCTGGTCGGAAAAATACTGGAAAATATTAATTCTCTGATAAAAAATGTGGATTTTTGAACAAAAAATGGTCAAAATTGTGAATTTTCCGGGCGCTTCGCGCCATGAATACGTTTTTTTCGGTCTTTTTAGAAAAAAATTAATATTTTCTGAACTATTTTTTGGATTTTCGTGAAAAAGTCGATTTTTTCCTTTTCCTCCCCCCAAAATTTTGGGAATTACTGACCCCCGGCCCAAAAAAAGTCGTTCGACTCCCCAGACCTCAGGGCTCCGTTACATGTATGACTACATACACTGGAAAATGAATCTTATCACTACTATAATTCCATGACTTAGGTTTAAATTTTCAGTCTGGAATAATGTTCAAACTCGTGCATTGAGCTGATGTTCTCAATCAGCTAACCATCTAGAAAATCAGCCTAAGTCAACGATGTTTCATTTGAAAAATAAATCTTTCCGATATTTATTTCATAGACAAGAGGTCAAGTTTTCTAGTCAATTTGATCATTTTCCATGCTCAGGCGAAATGTAAAAATCGGGCTAGCAATCGAAAATTTGGATTTCTCTAGCAATAAGAACTTTTGTCGCCTTCCCTTACTGATGACGTTTTAATTATTTGCTAAATGCAAAAGGTTTATGTTCACAAAGTTCGAAATTATTTAAAGACCGAAAAAGTTTTCTGGAAATAATTGAAAATTTTTAATTTTTGGCAAATGCAATCTCGAAGAACACTGATGAAACAGTGAGACATAGTAGTTAGTGACAACTATTAAATATCAGACAGTAAACGAAGTAGATGTGCTGACGGTTGCGCTTAAGCTGGATTAGCAGACGAGGATTATTGTAATCATTAGATTCGCGAAGCGCCGGAAAATTTTGAGGTTTTGATCTGCTAAAATGCTCAAAAATGCACCTTTCAGACTTCAAAACATGAAAACTTTTCTGCGCTATCTGGCGAAAGAGTCCATTTTTCCGCATTCCCAGATTCTTTTGCCAAAAATACTGATTTGGCGATAAAACGCATACTTCGTTTCGCCGCGCATCGTTCCATTTCGTCTAGTTTGTCCGATCGTCATGAAGTATATTGCCCGATTGCACTATTTAGCTCGTCCGATTAAATTTCAAATACAGCCTTGTTGTTTAGTAAGTGTGATTGGAAAAGAAACACTTGCAACTGCAAACCAGTGTTTTTATTACGCACAGACATTTATGCCATTTGGCGCACAAAAAAACTTTTCTTGTCATAAACATACCGCGAACTGGAAAAAGGAAAAGGGTTCTGGCCAAAAGTTTGATAAAATATTATTAAAGGTACATTATTAACTGCGCTGAATATGCGTAAAAATCGTGTGTGGTTTTAAGCACAAAAAACGGAAATTTATCAAAAAATGTGTATTTGTGCTAATTAGTATAAATTGTTCACTGTTCAAAAGCCAAATTTATTTGATTTTAAACATATTAGGGGATGATAATGCGAAAAATAAAAATAAAATACAAACTTATTGAATAGTTCTACAGAGATATTTGCATTCTCGTAGCATTCCATTTGTTTTGAATCGTAAACCTGGCAATTTTTTTTTGTCTCACTGTGGTGTGAATAGATTAAAAATGAAGTGGGACGTGGGCACGATTTCTACGTGTATTCAACGCGATAAATGTAACTTTAATTAAATTTTTATCAAATTTTTGGCCAAAAACTTATTCAGTTTTCGGGATCTTTTTAATAAAAAAAATTTCTGTTGTGCAATTGGAACAAATATTTTTGGTATCTTGTGCCAACTGGCACAAAGGTCCGTGCACAAAACGATATGATCCTATTTATGGTTCGGGCAGGATCCCTGTTCCGATCGGGATTGGTCAATCCCAATTCCGAAAAAAAAGTGGTCAGGATTGGGATTTCCGGGTACAAAGTGCATATATAGTTAATGCCTCATTTCAATATTTGTGAATGGTCCGTTAAAAATTTTAGTGTGAAATCGCTGGTTATAGGTTTGTGATAAACTGATGATGAGCTAACTGAATTAAATTCTTTTGATTTTAGAATGAGGTAATGTCACTTGATAAAAAAATTCGACTTTCATCTAAATACAATCGAAACTATATGGGTGTATAGAAGAACCTAGCTCTAGTAGCGTCCATACATGCACAGCATAGAAATTCTGCTGGGAGTCAGCCAGGACAGGGGGTAGAATACAAATATTTTTTTTTCATTCCTGATAATGAAAAAAAGGTCTTAGAAAGGTCTTCTAAAGTCCGTCCAAACAGCATATTTTCACAACTATATTAGTCAGATATGAGAAATAATTTGCTTAGACAGCACTTTTTGAAGTTTTAATGTTACTCCTTTGGAATCAAGTATGCTTTGCTTAGAAAAATTGTCAAACTACTGCGTCATTTCCATTTTTATGACGACTTTCTCTTCTCTCTTACTCATTTTCCTTCGTCAACTTCTCAATCATAGCTAGTTGAGTCAAATCTGCTGGAGGTCAGCAAGAATCTGCTGGGGGTCAAAACCCCCCAAACCCCCCCCCACGTTCATGTATGGTAGCGTCTATTTAACTGAATGGCCCAAGAGTCGAGTCGAAACCACTGCGACGCAACGGGTACCTGCACTCGAATATCAAATACCTGAACCATTTTCAGCTACCCAATCCAATCCCGAATAAAGTGCTCCTTGAACCTGAATAGTTTCGACATTTTTCCGATTTTGTTTGGGTTTATATGAAACTTTTAGAGCAACGTGTACTCATCAAAAGCAACTTACCAATAATAAGATTTAAGTGTCAATATTTGTAGGTGAATTTTTGAAAATTATTTTTAACATACAATACTTTTTTGGCGTCTTCGAAAGTACGGGGTGTCTAAAAAAGGCTACACCTAATACTTTTCTATAACTGTGCTTCTGTTTCATTTTTTAACCTGCGGTCTTTTGCATAACATACGCACAGCACTTAGTTACCTTCTGGTAAGTTTTGGTTCCTTTTTTATAATCCGTAGAATTAATCATTCAAATTAAAGTAAAAGCATTTTTGCGTTGTAATTTTTCAAAGCTTTTTTTAATTAATGAAGCCATTTTCGAGTTTTCTATGTGGCTGAAGCTCGTTAGTCAAGCAAAAGGAGGTCACGTAGAAACGAAATAATTGTGATTTGCATATTTGACGTGTTATTGTTTCGTGTCACATAAAACTCTTTTTGCTGAAATGTTTTGTCAGGGTTTGTGAAATGTATCTTGGATAAGAACTAGCAGTTCAGAAGTTATGACATTCAACAGGTGTGTGGCTAAATGTTTGGTCTGCAGCAGGAAAAATTATTGAGTTGGAGGCGTACATGTAATGAGGCTCGAGGTCTGGGAGGGGTCGGGCCACTATTTTGGGGCTAATACGTTTTTGAGCATTTTTTGATGAAAAAATTGACAGTTTTTATCAAAAAGATGACATTTTTCAGTATTTTTCCGACCAAAAGTATGGGGGGTCCCTACGGCTACCATATGGCTTTTTTGGAAAATCCTGCGGGTGGGTCACCCAATGGCTAGAAATATGGTCGACGATTTCTTGGAGGGGGTTCCCATAGCCCTTTCTCCAATTACATGTATGGTTGGAGGAGAAACGTTATGGAATAGAGTCGAGGATAGCCATTTTTAAGACACCCTCTATAAAAGGATAAATTCGAATGTTTTCTCATATGATAATAATTATTTGCACAATATACACAACCCATATACAGATGACATGCAACTCGGTACCATATGAGGCGACTTTGGTTGCAGATGACCTGACTATCAGCACCAGATCATGTTTTGTTTTTGAACCGATTTTAATTGTGAAAATGGGATCGAGGATTTACAGATAGACCATCAACCACTAGATATACAACCGACTATGAAATAAACCAACCAACTTATCTGGGGACAATCCGCCACCGCCAATCAGTGTTTTTTTTGCCGAAGGCAAATGAAAATTTTTTGGGGCAAACGAAATTGAGGTAGTCATTTGTACATGTACAAACGGCTCTGTCCCCATTTAGGGAAGAAAATTTTGGGGATGAAGTACAGAAAATATACATTTTGGAAGTTCATAATCTCAATTGTCCGGCGCGAAGCGTCAGTAATAACTTCAATAATCATTATGTATTACACGCTGCCTTCAGAATGTCTACCTTCACCTATCATTTAATGTATAATAGTTTTCATCATCTCAAACGTATTATCTCGTGTTTTAAGTGGTAATCTTCAATATTTTATCTGGATATTCAATGAAGATTCGAAGTTTTTCATTGGAACATTTCTTGAGAAAGATCAATACGTCAAATCTGTAAACTTTTTGAAGCGATTATTCCTTTCTTAACGTAAAATCAATTCGGGAGCTTTTAAAAATTTTTCAAATAAAATTCTAAAAATTACGACTTTTTAACACTAAATTCGAATCTAATTCTTGAATTAAATGTTTGGGAAATTGATTTTCCAGCGTCGCCAATTGTCAATACACAAAAAATTTTCCGGCGCTTGTCGCCGGAAAGAATAACATTTTTTTGGGCTTTCACTCGTCATCATGAAGGACTTAACCATCGGTTTATCATCTAATGCAAATTCATTATGCTATTGGATAGTTTTCTAGACAACTTGTTCCACAATGCTTGTAAATTAGACATGAAACTCGAAAATTTCAATTTTTTGCTCAATTTTAATGAATTTTTTTGTAGTTATAAATAAAATTTGCAAATTACACTGATTTGGTTATTAGTCTTTGGCGATGACATAGAGGAACACAGGTTACTTATTCCTACCTATTTTCGCTATGTACGAATTGTACAAATGAAATATTGGCTGTCGTTTGTACATGTGCAAATGGGTGATGTACAAAAAAAACCAGGTACTACCAATCAAAAAAGCAATTAGGAGATCAAACAACAAAAACCAAAATCAATGAACCAATCAACCACGAAATTAACCAACCAATACTTACCAGGTGAAATCCTGAAAATTTCTCAAAAATTAATAATTTTTTTGATAGTTTTGTGTTTTCACGGAGTTGATTCAGTATTTGGATACTGGGACCAGAAAATATAGTTGCCCACTGATTGACTGAAAACAAAGCATAGATCCCAAAATATCATAGAGAGAAAATTTGCTGAAAGTGACATCAAAAGTTATTATCTGTATGACCATTTTTTTACTGTTTTCTTTATAAACTATAAACAACCTATCCTAAGCAAAAAATTGAACCAACGAAAAATATTTTATGATTACACTAGGAGGATGAAAACGATTTTGGAAATTTTCAAATCTTTCTACAAAGAATGCATCATCTACTTTCATAAATAATCGAAGTATGCTAGACCAAGCATCAAATAAATGATATATAGTATATATACAATAAATAAAATCTTGAACTGTTCGAATTTTTTGAAATGCTGATTCATTATAAGCATGGCGGGAGAATAAGCATTTTGACACACATAAAAATGTTCCAGATTTATATCTTTGCTATAGTCCATGTGATCCTACACTATAGAGCATGTGATGCATACCACTTATCGATAGAGAAGACTGTGAGCCATTATTGTGAGATTATCAACTAGTTCCCCCCTAAGACCAACAGTTTTAAAGAAAACCTGTTCATATTTCTTACCAATCTGTGATTACTTATCAAAACAGTCACTAGCCATCAAATCACTTTCAAACTCTAATTGAGCATCATAGAATGCAGGGTCTTCCAATGCGTCTTCATCTTCACACACTTCATCTATATTTTCCTCAACATAATACATATCAACGTCATTACGTCAGTGGACTGCCTCTTGAGACCAGAAACTTTGTATCTGCTGGGGCGTTAGGAAATCATCCTTGCTGAAAATATTACCAGGTAACATTTCTTGGGCAATAATGTTGAAATCAAACTTCTGTCTTCTAGCAATGCCCTCTTCAAACTTCGACAGGAGAAAGCATCTTTGATTTTGTTTTAATGGATAACAGGGGCGATTCTTCCTCAATGCCCATCCTTTGGCCATTGGTTTAGATATTTTATTTTCATAGAATCCTTGCAGTGCTTCTTGCACCTCAGGCATTTCGCGTGTTAATATACTCGTACTTGATTTGAGATGGTCACTGTAGCTTTGTATTGCAACATTCTTGAGGCTAACATGCAGAGGCGCCAACTGATGTCTACCTGCTAGAAGATGGCGTAACAGGTTTCCATGCCCTGCAAATGACATAATGCAACCTTCTTCTGAACAACTGAACATATCGTCTTGGCTTAAATTAGCCTGGGCTGGTTCAGCAGCGTCTTCATTCTCTGGGATTTCAATGTTGTGTTTCTGTTGTGTATCTTTTGATGTTATCTTCAGTTCAATCTAAAAATTGCTTCCTACAGGGTTCCTACACAACCTGGGAAACTCAGGGGATTTTTTTCAGCACCTCGGAAACTCAGGGGATTTTTTCTTGGGTCGCATGTTCATACAAAAAGCCCAACGCTTGGTGTATGACAGTGTTTTTTGTGCCAAATTATGGTTTTTGGCACACAAAAAATTTGGAATGGCACAAAAAATTGTGGGCGTTTGTGCCAATTGGCACAAATTTTTTGACTGGTCGATAGCTGAATTTCCTTGTTTTTTTTTGTCATTTTAGGGGATGAAAATTCTAAATTTTCTGGGTGCTCCGTGGGGAGTCAATAAATATAATATTGGTTTACTTTTATTTGTTTAGATTGAACATGAGAGAATTGTGTTCGAATAGTATATTTGTATGATCGCAACAAACTATGAGATTTTCAATGACTGAAAAATGAATAGAAATGGTTAACTTCCACTGTTCATTCAGTGTGATTGGAAACCGGAATTTTTATTTTTGGTGTTTGATTCGAACAGAAAAATTGACATTGTTGGGGCAATTTTTCAACCAGAAATTCACGCGACGCGACTTTCGGCTTAGCCTTTTTTTAGGAGAAGGCAATTATGGACATCCTTAATTTATTTACATCGGTGTTAAGAAGAAATTTGTAGCCGAAAATTGAAGAAAAATATAAACTGCCTGAAAAATTCTATAAAAATATCTGAATTCTCTCGGCATCCGATGTCTTTTCGAATCATATAAACTGCTTTTTCGATCAGTTTTTCTTACCGCACTGACGTGCTTAGATAAAATAGAGTTTGCACGATTTTTATTCAAATTAGTGCGGCGAAAGTATCTTTAGTTATGTTTTTATCAAACGTTTAGCATATTGAAACTTTTTAAAGGTTTTCAGTATATTTTTAGAATGTCAAAAAATTTTTGTGCCATTGGCACAAATTTTTTTGGCCGTTTGTGCCAATTGGCACAAATGTCCGTGCACAAAAAAAAGCTGGTGTATGACTACATAAGGTCGGAGGGCGGTTTGTTAAAAATAGTTATTTTCTATTTTTTCAGTTAAGTTTTATATCTCTGCTTATAAATTGTTGAACAGAAGTTAAAAAAACTTGATTAAAACGTTAATAATAATTAACGATCGGTAATAAAAAAGATCAGTAATCGGCAGTTTCAGTAGAATGTGCTGAAAAATGAATTTTCCGACATTTTAGAGGCCTCAAAATCAAAATTTTTCGGCGCTAGGCTCCGAACAAGTTACTCTAGCCAGACTTTTGATTTCTCACCGAAAACTCAAGAAATTCGATTTAAAAGTCAGGAACTGACACGAAGTGAATGAAATACAACGAAAGTAACTTTTGATCATTTTTTTGATGAAATTAAGCAAATTTATCAATTTTAGAGTGAGCAATTAAAAATTAATCTGTGCAACCAAACTCTTCCCCAAGTTACAGGTCAACCTGGCTTGTGCGAAAAAATCCTGATGATTGATTCGAATAATGACTGATCTAGTTTGTTAGCCTTATTATTCTGTGTGTGATTAAGAATGTATTCAAAATGATTGATCTGCTTTGTGGGCTTTTCCTGTGATTTTGGCGAGTGTTTTTGACTTAATTTTTGCAAAAAACGTTTTTTACTACATTTATTTACAAACTTTTTAGTTTGGGCTTTTGAAATTCATATTGGCCTGTAGAATTTTGATCTTAGAAGCCAAATGGCCTGTCGAGAAAAAACCAAAAAAACCTGCAATACACACTCTAAAAGTATATAGTGTAAACAATCAAAATTGTGTTTCAATTGTGTATGTCAAAAACCTGGGAAATTCAGGGGATTTTTTTGGCCAGTGGTGTAGGAACCCTGTTCCTAGCATAGCTGATTTAGCTAGCTGATTTTCATGCTACACAAAGTGCCTTCATTCCTGTAATGATGGTTCTTTTGTTCTCTTTATTAACTGATACAATCTTTTCAGTGCCAATTTTATAAGCACGCCAAGCACATACTATTCGACTCAAACAAAAAGTTTCAATATGAATTTGCACCAGGCAGCTTCTGAAGCACATCATTTGATGTTGTTAATTTGTTATAGATTAATGAAGTGCCTTTGGTACCCTGATAAGAAGATGCACACCTCAAAAGTTCTTCCGCATTTGTTATTTTCATCAACATACAACCATACCTGAGGTTTTACTAATACTGCTATTCTACCACAGGCACCCTTGCCATGCTGAGGTTCACTGAAATCTCATCGCTGTATTTTAATACCAGTCAGTTTGGAAATAACTGGCAAGGCAAGCATGGTTGAAGCACTATGATAACATTGTCCAATCGCTAGAGGGCTGTTTTGATGAATGACTTTTCAGATCGAATTTGTTTCAGTGTGTCCATAACTATTCCAAGAACTGCATTGCTGTCCTGCTTCATAGGGTCAAAAAGACATGTATGTAAATGCCGTGCTGGAGTTGTCCATCTACTGACATAAGAACATAACTTATATGCCAGGGACTCCAGCTGAGCTGCAGCTTCAGCTGTAGCTTAACTATATGTTACACCATTGCTGTTAGGCTGCAGCTCAGCTGCAGTTCAACTTATACACACAGGGAAAGTTAAGCTGCAGCTGAGTTGCACTTTAAGGACAATGATATAACATACAGAGTTAAGCTACAGCTTAAGCTGCAGCTCAGCTGAAGCTCAAGTCTCTTTATGAAACCAGCCCGAGGTCTTTCAAGTATTCTGAGTAGTTTCAAGAGCGTCAAAATCATATGTTATGTTTATATCTCTGCTTAGATTAAAAAACGTCAACAGTATGACTAGAAAGTCTATTGGCTTGTTGCGTACCGCTGGTCACTCTAATGAGCTTCTTATTACTAAACGCTGATGCAGTACAACAGTTCTTCATCAGACTAAACATAAGCTTCAGTCACTATTCTGTAATTGAAATCCTACAAAAGCTTGCAATAGAAAAGATTGCAGTTTCCCAAAACTGCTTCCTGCAGACTCTACTTAAAACTAGAAACTCACTATACTCGACATGCGATGCAGATAATAATATGTGGTATTCCCCGTTTTACTGGTGTGGTCACTACAGTAACAATAGACAGACGGGCGGATACGCGCACAAAAACACTAATGTGTGGAAGAATAATGAATCAATATCAAACTTTCTTCCAATGTTGGCGTCTTTTCGTCCTGCCTGTAATTGAGGCGGGAGGGGTGGGGGGACCCTTCCAACCTGGTCGAACTCTTTACCCAAATGTCGGACCCCCCCCCCCAACTTGGTCAACCGTATACTCAACCCCCCAAACTCGGTAGAATCAGGTAAAAAGTACCTCTTTTACTTTTTTGGGGAAAATGTTGGAGATTTTTTCGACTTTTTTTGCGATTTTTTTAACCACCCACAAATTTTGAGACCCCATACCAAAATATTGGGTTTACTCCCCAACAGCTGGTCGAACCTCTTTCAGGCAACACATCCTCAACACATATTCACGGGGGGTTCGGGAACATTGACCCCCAATGGATTTTGATTGATCAGTAGATTCTTGTCGAGGCCCCAGAGAAGATGATGAATGCTGCTTGAATGCTAGACCTTTCTTTTCGTAATCGAGAAAATTTTTCGTCCTACCCGCCGTCCTGGCTGACCTCCAGCAGATTTTCTAAATGGAAAGTACCAAGGTTCAAAATCAACAAATATACCAAGCACAATATTTACATTCAATAATGCCGCGAGACAAGTGAATATGATGGTCGGGCGGGAAATTTTGTAGCGCCCAGCGCCGAAAAATGTAGGGAATTTTAGATTGATAAAAGATGGAAATGTGCCTTTTTTAGTCGATTCTCTCAGTAGAAGCACCTAAAATTTCGATAATTTCTCGATCAAAAATTTAATTTCTGTGCAGAATATGCCCGATAATTTATCTGCACAGCCAAAAAACAGTGCTTATTGCATAACCGAGGCTGTATACGGGTATTTATAGAATGTTCTCTGCTTTAGGTCTGCCTTGATCTTCGTGTGTCACTAAGCTCATGATGATTTCTTTTCTTTCTATTTTCATAAATTTCTTTTATTTACGCTGATATAAAGAAGTGGAAACAATTTCGATTTTTAGCCTACTGTTGTAAAATGTACATTCTGAAAATGTATCGAATCGAGACCGAATAAGTTTGTTTTTCTTGAAATGCTTCTAAATAATGACAGCGGAAAGCTAGTAGTATTTCAGATTTTCACGCTTTGCTGGCAAACAATATATCATATTGGACTTGGAATTTGTGAGCATAATGACCTAACCCTTAGGAATTTTTTGAGCAAAAAATTTTACAGAAGAGCTCTATGTAAAAGACTGACGACAGTACTGATTTGTGTAACTTTTCTATTTGGAAGCCTTGTATAAAGAACGGACCATAGTTCAATTTGTGAGTTTTTCTTGATTTGATGAATAGTTCTATGGAACGGGGAAATAAGTTCATTATAATCGTCAAATTCGTTTTTTATTGCTTTTGAATATTCAGTACTCAGTTCCCTATTTCTTTAATTCCTTTCTGTAATGTCATCGATGTGGATACAAAACCCGACCTCTTGCATGAATATTTTCTTTATTTAGTTTCATCGACCGTCGCCTTTTTACACCGAGGATTCTCAGCCGAAGGACCCTGACATTTCCTTACGAGATTTATTTGATACGAGCTTATTGCGTCAACAGATAAAAGTAACGTTCCGCAGATTATTATTTTATATCTTTTCTTATAGTTTGTTTACAAAATGCTTGAAAAATTAAAACATTTCAAAAAGTATTGTCCGCGAGGTCCACGTGGAACTTTTATCGTACATGCAATAAATCGCTCACTAATTTCCGCGTAGTTTACCAAGTATATAGAGAGCCCAATTCCTTTACTTTCAAGCGTTTTTGATCTAGCTATGGGTCAAAGAACAGCTGACGACTCCGTACCAGAAACCGTTTTTTCCCATAGTACACCACGACGAGGCAAAAATTGAGTTTAAATTCGATCGACCCGAAGCTTTTGAACAATGGCAAATAACTAGCGACAACGAACTGAAATGTGGCTACAGCAAATGTGAATTATTGATGAGTAAAAACAAAACGGCTATTTTCCGAGGTTATTTGGATCAAACTGTACCTAGGGACGGTAAGACGTCATATTCGGGTCTTTGCTCCATGAAATCAAGACGGCGTTTAGTAAGTTTGCTGCATATTTTGACTTTTTTTAATTTGATCGCTTTTATTTACATCATTTCACAACAATTTCCTTTTTTCAGAAATCGTTCTTCAGACCTATAGAATATGAATATTGGGCAAAATTCACTCATATGGTACTCAAAGTTAGAGGCGATGGTCGAAATTATGCGGTGATTTGTCACACACCAGGATTTTTGGACGTGACTTGGCACGATTATTATTCATACCCCTTGTACACGCATGGAGGACCGTATTGGCAGTATATCAAAGTGATTTTCATTCCTTTAAGTAATCTTGGTTTGGTCTTTTTTCAATTTACAAGCCTTGACTATAGCAATAAAAATTGGATCACAGTTTTCTTTTGGTTTTAAGATACCGTTCTCAAGATTCTACAAGGCCAGTCACGCACGTATACTAGGAGATCAATGGCCCCTCTTAGTCGGTAGAGACGTGGAAAATGTCCAAGCTCCGATAGTCAGTATGGCCATTAGTTTGTACGATCTGAACGACGGACCTTTTAATTTGGAAATCGATTGGATCGGTTTATACCAAAATAACACGCATCGGGAGGAATTTGCCTACGAATCGTATAAGCCGCCCAATAGATTTTGATTATTTAGATTTTTTGTTACGTCTTTTATAATTTATATTCTGTTTTGAGTGAACGCATCGGCACGATAATAAAAATTTCAAAATTGAACAAATTTTTATGACTGAAGACTGTCTACTTTTTAATTTTTGAGGGAATCGGTACTCTGGTAAGGTTACTCGTTGATTCAATTAAGCATGTGACGTACGAGCTTATTTTTCTCGAAATGCGTAAAATATTAAATGTGCATAGCAAGTACCGTATTTATTCGAATAAACGCCGCACCTTATGTGTGAAAAAAAATGCCACGGCGTTTATTCGAGGACTTATCATCCTTAGTTTAAAGTGCAAAAATAAGTACAGTTTGCAGCAGGTTGTATTTTGAATAGTAATACATATGCATTTATCGTTGAAAAAATTGAAAAAAATAAGTAATAACTATGCATTTATTGTAGAAAAAGTAAAAATTTTATTAAAATTTGTGGTGTTAAATTCAAAAATTAAATAAACGCCGCACCAAATGTACTATTGAAAAAATAAACGCCGCGGCGTTTATTCAAATAAATACGGTATTTTATTTTACCGTTTACGGGTAAACTATTAGAAAAGGGACTGGAAATTTGTGAGCCAACTCGAGTTACTATTATCGATTTTTAAAGTAAAAATCTTGCTGTAAAGGTTTTTTAAAACGATCGTGATAGCGGTACTTGTTTTTGTAATTTTTCAATACGAGCGTTTTGAAGATTGTTATGGGTCATTTATACTTGCCTTTTTCGACGGAACGGATCGTCGACAGCGTGAAACGTTCAGCCTGATAATTCACTTCAGGTCGAAATGGATAACTGAAATTTTGTGGAAAACGACCGACGGTAACCTCAAACCGATGGAACGAAAATCTCTTTCGTTCGCTTACCTTGTGTTGATCGCATTCCGTTACGTTCCGTTCCGTCGAAAAAGGCGAGTATAAATGAACCCTTACTCACCGAATGCATCATAAGCAAACTCATGATTCCTTGGTTGCTACAATTGGAAAATGATCTAGGCTTTCTTATCCAATTCAATTTTCGTTAGTCATTTATTTCGCGGATTTCAAAATATAGAATTTTTTCTCAAGTTTTTAAAACATTCAATCACTCTTCTTTTTCTATCTTTACGCATTGGCGCCAAGCTATAGCTTGTTAGTTACTGTAGGACAAATCCTTGATTTTTTTCGAAACGTTGTGGAAAGTTTTCATAAATCTTCAATTCTTAACGCAGATTAATCAAGTTTCAATTGATGCTGGTAATTGAAGTTCCTTGATTTTATACTGTTGAAGACTTTTTCGACGCCGCGATTACTATTGAAAATATTATAAAAATTTTGTTGTGTACTTTTTGATTAAATAAAGTTTTTTGGAAAATGTAAAGATTATTCGACCTAGTGACCTAGTTCTTACAATCCAACAGTCTGCTTATAGATGAATTTTCACGGTTTTTGAACGTTATGTAGAATCAAATACTGTTTCGAATCGTTGAAAATCATCGCCAACTCTTCCAACAGCCTGTTAAATCGATAAATATTAAAATCGAAAATTTTCCTCGATCTTAGTGGAATTTTGGTAGTTTGGCTGCTTTCTTGCTGTGAGTTGTTAATATTATTTGTTCAGTATTCTAAATTCGATTAGAGGCCTCTTATGGAACAACTTGATAGAATTATGTAAAATGTTTGCCGAAAATTCTACAGTGGGAGACTGTAAAGAATGGGGCGTACAGTCTGTTTTTTAATTTTAAAATCTACACGCAGGTTCTATTTTGTATTTTCTGCAAATTGCTATTCGTAAGTCCTGAAAATTCGTGAATCACGACATAATATGAGTGTATACTGTAATTGCAAATTTCGGGTTTGTTTCTGGAATACAAAATTGAGGGCTTTAATAAAAAGTTAACTGTTACTAATCCGTGATTCTAAGCTATGTATCGTTTAACAATAGCATGATTCATATGCATATTTTTATTTAAATGAGGTGTTTCACTCATCTAAAAACTCGATTGTTAGTTTCATTC
Source organism: Romanomermis culicivorax (assembly GCA_963922205.1). Classification (NCBI taxonomy): domain Eukaryota; kingdom Metazoa; phylum Nematoda; class Enoplea; order Mermithida; family Mermithidae; genus Romanomermis; species Romanomermis culicivorax. The sequence goes on from CAWUHX010000180.1 coordinate 381,357, forward strand.
ATTCCATCATCAAAATAGAACCCACAGAAAAATATCATTTTTCCTCCAACAGCATGGCGTCTTCGTTACCAGCGCTCGTTCGGCGCAATTTTTTCTCGTCTGGTTGTACGGTCGTGACCTGTTCGACTGTCGGCACCATCTTTTCGGTAGGACTTCTGGGTGGCGCTCCTTCGGCGCCCATCGATCCCGCAATCCTATTCTCCTCGTCCGTTTGTTGATAAATTTTGATGGGCGGTTCGTTTGGGCTGTTCAATTCGCTGATGAAAGTTGAATGACCGCACATTTTGGCGCAGGATGGGATTAACAATGAGATCTGAAATGTATATTTGATAAGTAAATGTGGTGGTGACGGCTTGGCGGCGTTGGGCTTATCCAGAAAGATCAACGTTTTAAAACATAAAATTTCGCTGTTTTTTTATTCTTAAAATTTGCTTCAATCGGTAGATTTTACAGAGATTCAAAAATGTCGAAAATGCTCTTTTTTGACGGAGTTATGGATTATTAGACTAAGGCTGAAATTTGATTGGCCTCGTTAGATTTTGCATGCTGCTGATGTACTCAGGTTGCTGAAAATACTCTTTGGTCACCAGAAATCCCCTCATCTCCAAGAGACTTTTCAGTATGACACTCAAATAACATATTTGGTCTCTTTCTGGCCAACGAAATGTTTTTTCTTGTGGTCGAAACATGAATCGATCTACCGATCTCTTTGAGTTCCCTCTGGACGCTATTCTAATCCTTATATCTCCTTCTTTCAAGTCCATGTAATGATCGACGTCGATCAACCATAGATGTACGGTCGTGATATAACGAAAAAATTATTTGACCCTACAGCAAAATGCACTGTACCAAAGATGTAGGGTACCTTGAAAGGACCAACATGAGTATTCAAACCCCGGCCGTAAAATCGACGGGTTTCTGCAAATTTGGAAAAACATATAAAAATAGACAAAAGCACTCCCCTGGAATCTCAAAAAATGTTTTGCCCAAAATCTATATATTTTGTAGGTGTGCTTGGGGCCGAGTTTTATCGGTAAATCTGTGAGGAAATTTCAAACAGGTTACTCTGCACGAGACAATAGCAGGGTTTTTTGTACATGACCCATTTGCACATGTACAAACGACAGCCAATATTTCATTTGTACAATTTGTACATACACTACCAGGCGAAACTAACCGTCTATGCCGGTCGCGTCCAGGACGCGTTCGGAACGCGTCCTGGACGCACCCAGGACGCGAAAAGCACACTATACCGACAGTAAAATTGACAGGCCATGTGCTTGTGTCACACAAAGCCAAAGAATTTTTCTGATGCTTCCTTCTTGCCTTCCTATAGAAAGCACACATTATTTACCAGATATTAACGAAAGGTTAACTGTTGTCATACTGTAGGTCAAAGCAAAGTGCGTATCCACTACACATTATGATAAAACCATGATTGACAGTTACTGCATGAATGTCAATTATTAAGAAAGATGAAAGTTTTCTTTGTGCTGCCGAAAAAGACGCGTTCCGGACGCGACCTGGACGCGTCCAGGACGCGACCCGGACGCGAATTTTTGAGGGTTAGTTTCGCCTGGTTAGCAAAAATAGGTATGAATAAGTAAACTGTGTTCCTCTATGTCATGGCCAAAGACTAATAACCAAATCAGTGTAATTTGCAAATTTTATTTATAACTACAAAAAAATTCATCAAAATTGAGCAAACAATTGAAATTTTCGAGTTTCATGTCTAATTTACAAGCATTGTGGAACAAGCTGTCTAGAAAACTATCCAATAGCATAATGAATTTGCATTAGATGATAAACCGATGGTTAAGTCCTTCATGATGACAAGTGAAAGCCCAAAAAAGATGTTATTCTTTCCGGCGCCAAGCGCCGGAAAAATTTTTTGTGTATTGACAATCGGCGACGCTGGAAAATCAATTTCCCAAACATTTATTTCAAGAATTAGATTGGAATTTAGTGTTCAAAAGTCGTAATTTTTAGAATTTTATTATTTGAAAAATTTTTAAAAGCTTCCGAATTGATTTTACGTTAAGAAAGGAATAATCGCTTCAAAAAGTTTACAGACTTGACGTATTGGTCTTTCTCAAGAATTGTCCAAAGGAAAACTTTGAATCTTCATTAAATATCAAGATAAAATATTGAAGATTACCACTTAAAACATGAGATAATACGTTTGAGATGATGAAAACTATTATACATTGAATGATAGGTGAAGGTAGACAATCAGAAGGCCACGTCTGAGCTAGGTAATGCATAATAATGATTATTAAAGTTATAACCGGCGCCAAGCGCCGGAAAACTTTGAGATTATGAACTTCTAAAATGCACCAAAAGGCATATTTTCTGTACCTTATCCCCAAAATTTTCTTCCCTAACTGGGGACAGAGCCGTTTGTACATGTACGAATGACTACCTCAATTTCGTTTGCCCCAAAAAATTTTTATTTGCCTCCGGCAAAAATAACACTGGACAATAGTAACCCAAACTTTGAATTAAAACTTTGCTCTGTGCTGCACTCGTAATTAGTTTAATTTAAAAATGAAGATATACAAAATATTGTTCGCCATGAGTGCTACATGCAATAAAAGCACCCTCAAAGAGGTGAAATTTCTTCCACCACTCGAGTCCTGTCACTCAGGTTTTCCGAATAATATGTTATGCGGCTAATAATTTGACGTCTTCAATTTTTTTACAGTAACATCAGCATTATATCAGTGAAATAGTGTATATTCTCATTCTGATGCCGACCGAGTGGCAACAGCATGGTTTGCAAAATCCTAAGCGAAGGTTTGTCGCATTGCCCTCTCCAATGCTTATAGCGGTACCTCATATCACTGGGAATTTACCGATAGAATTCGGCCCCATAAACACCTATAAAATATCTAGTTTTTGGATCCAACAGTTTTCGAGATTCAAGGGATGTCGTTGCCTGTTATTACATGTTTTTTCAAATTTGCAGAAACCCTGTTGATTTTAGGACCCTGGTTTGTATACCTATATTGCTTGTTTCAGGGTACCCTACATCTTTGGTACGGTGCACTTTGTTGTGGGATCATTTTTTCTTAAATCATGGCAAGCCCTCACGTGTTTGTATGCCATCGACCATACTTTGAACTTCAAGACTACATTGAATCTTCACGAGACATTTTTGTTGATGCTCATTTCATCACGTTTTCATTTTTTACGCAAAAACGATGTTTGATGTCTCCTGAAAAGGGGGTTTCTGAAAATTTTATTTCACATGAAAGTCAGGTTGTTCAACTTTTTAAAGCGTATCTGTTTGATTTTCAACAAACATCAAAAAGCATGTTTTCCAGCAAAGATAGACATTCTTTGATATCCTTAAGAGCGGCAGCTCCCCACCATAAATCGGCAGCAAAAAAATACGAAAGAGGTCAACCAAACTCTTATCATGCATCCATAACTGGGTCAAAATGCACTTACATTATTTAGAGTCATGTTTTCCAATAGATCTCAACGCGACTTATCGATTATTGCGTTTTCTTTGCGTCCTGCTCGCCTTTAAAAGTCACTATTTAGGTGGAGTCAATCACTATCTGGAGGTTAAATGCCTTCTGGTGTGATCAAAGCCTGTACCGCTGTGCTGATATGCGCTACCCGCCCTGAAAAGTTCTTAGTGCCCTTCCCCCGCAATTAGGGCCACTGGTAAGATATACCCTAGCGCAGAAGCTGTCTCACCACCAGAAAAATGCCGCCCATCGCAAACGTGATCAATCCGACCAATTTCCAATGCTTCAACTTGTCGTCTTTCAAACGATTGATCACTTCAGCGCTGATCAGCAAATCGCCGTCATCATTCACCGTCACTTGATGGCGTTTCAACGCTATGGATATAGAATCGCGCGGTTCGACGTAGCCAATCATGATGGCCACAGCTCCGCCGATCAACAAGCACAAGCCTAGTATGGCGCAAAATCGAAAGATGCAAATGATGCGGCGGCTTTTGGCCATCATTGTGGGCGTTACATGCCTTGTGGGAATAGAGTCTATTCATTCACGTATAAATTTTAAGATTGAATTCAGGAAAGACTGAAAAATTTCTGGGACAGCACTGGAAAAATGTAATGAATTGTGTTAACTGGAGCCCAAGTTAAACGGAAATCAAGGTAGTTAATCATCTAAAAGATTTGGAGATTATTCCGACCGAAATTAAATTCTGGCACAAGATCGTGCAGTATCACTCTCTAGATCTCAATGAGATCGATCGATTGCTCCTCCATTTGGTGCACTCGAAGCATATTTGAATTGAGACAGAGCTTCTCTTAAAAGCACGAAATTTATTGGAAAGCATCCCAGAAATTCAGGCTACCAACAAGCTGTAAAATACACTACATTTTGACCGCTCAAATTTCTTTGCACTGTCAAAGATTTTTATTTTATTGTTCTGGATATGATTTTTGCTGTTTTGTCCGAATTGATGGAAAATTAATTTCTATTCTATCCGATTTTTTTAGTTTTTTAAATTGGTTGATCACACAAGCCAGCTGATTGAAAACATCAGTATATACATCAGCACAGGTCTGTGATTAACACTAATAAGATTTCAAAAAGTATGACATCCTCCACTTGTAATGTATCCCATTGGTATAGACAGACGGCTTTCGGCATGCATGTAACAGCTCTCTTTCGCTGTGGAGTCAGTGGTTCTTTTAGTGAAATGGATCAGCTTACCCAGCAGTGGAGGTCAGAAGTGGTCGAAGACCGAATATTGATTTCAAAAATTGCTGAAAATGTCTCAAACATCGCATTCAAATCCTGAAAAGTCCATGCAGAAGCTGTTTGCGGCCCAAAACGCTAGCAAATTTGACCTTTCTCTAAATTTTTTGATCAAAATTTAACATTACTCTAAAAATCTCAATTTTTGTCTGATTATGGTGGGGTACTTACACAAGCTCTGATTTTCCCCCTGAGTTCCGGTATTTTTCCGGCTCATGTTTCTAGTATCTCGACGAACACAGTATTCATAACCCGTCGATAGGGGGTATTTAGAACTTCATACCCCCAATTACATGTAATGCCTAGAGGTGATCGGGCATCCCTTTAGAGCAAAATATAGGTAGTATCTTTTCAAAAAATAAGGTGTCAGCACTTAGCATTCAGATGTGATAACTCACTCAAAAATGGAAAGCAACTGAATACGCGTTATCATCTCACAAACTGATCAGTGTGATCTATAGATTGACACAACATGTGTGTTTTGAGAAAAATGAAGTTTCATACGGCAGATACAGAATATGTGATTAGTAGCGGTTCTCCGACTGATGTTTAATGAAGACATTTTCATTTTTTACTCTGATATGAAAGCGGTAATGAAGACGTTTTTTCTTTCCAAATCACCGCGAATCATATTATTTTGGTCAGAATTTTCTCAAAGAAAGACGAAGGCTACCTATTTCTATCAATTTTCGTCTATTGCCCGCAATCTTATAAAAAACATATATTTGGCTTCAAATATTTCTGTAAATTTTGCCGCTGACAGAAAACACGCTGTCGGAGATCGAACTTGCAGTTACAGTTACAGTTCTCTTGCAGGAGAATATTTTCTCACCATCCTTCCACTTCATCAAACGGCATGGCTGATTTCCAGTCGTAAAACTGGTGTATGTAAGACTTGATACCGAAGACTGGCTGATGAGCTTCGTCTTCCACTTGGCTGACGACCGGTTGCTGCTTGGCGCCTCCGGCCTCAACATTTTTTGCCCCTTCTCCTGAGCCCTTCGATTTGAATAACGACGCTATAGTCATCTGTGCAAGAAAAAAATTTAGTAATTGTTTGAACTGATTAGACTAACTGATGCTGGACATAGTAGGATCTATATTTTCATGTACGGATCATATGTACTGGACCAACTTTTTTCCATTTTTTACAATATAATTCTGACCACGTAGCATATTCTGAAGTTGACATTGGTAACAAAAGGAACTTTCGGCAGGAAGTACACCTACTCTGAATGTGGATTTATATCATGTGATCATTCTAGACTTTTCGTACCAGACGTCCCCAAGCTCATATTTTCAGGTAGGGGTGAATTAAAATGATTGCGGGGGTAGTGTGGCAAGATTTCCACTAAACACGTCATTTTTCTTAACATCAGGCGGAGGTTATACTCCTCTCATACCCCCATATGGGGTAGTCTGTTTCCTATGTTCTTATCTAAAGAATTTACCTTAAATTCTCATGTGTCAATTGTTCATACTTGATCAGCGGTCAATGTCAAAAAAATTCATCTATTCTGATTCCCATTTCTGAACACCCTCAGTATTGTGTAATGTCCTAGGAAATATTTTTCCTACGCTTCAGAAGCTTTCGACTAAATCAGACGTACAATAATAACGAATATAATTTTATGATGAATTGACTGATCAATTTGGGTAATTTTACCTCAGTTCGAACATCGGATTCCGAACTTTAAATTGCTGACTAAAGCACGCCCTCGACACTCAACCATACATCGGCAGCAAAGAAAATCTGAGGGGGTCAATCAAATTTTTACTAAACTGTAATCGCCCAAAACTTGCTCGAGTGTAAGGACAAGATTTAAAGGTCATGTTTTTAAATAGATCTTAAAACTATCGATTGATGTCAAATTTTTTGCATTTTGGAGCAAAATATTCTACTAATCTGTCGCCTGTGAGGTCAGCACTTTCCTGGACGAGGTCGAGCCAGGTCCTCGATTACAACGGCAGTGTATACATCCAATCAGATTGAGAAAGCATGATCTTACACTATAAACCATGTTTTCAATCAAAAGTGAACTTTTTGAAAATCGTGGAGTCCCTTTGAATTTTCTTTCACAGAGCGTCTAATTTTGGACGTGGGTTTTTGTGTATCACTTCTTACGAACTGGTCTCATTACCTACTCAGTGCCCAATTTTCGATAGTATCTACAGTCTCTTTACAACGGATATGTCATATCTCGATCGTGTGAGTACAAAATTGATTCGGGCACTCTGAAAACGAAAAACGCAATTTCTCCCCTCAAAAGAAAACAAGATTTACTGTCTATGATCGTATGAGCAGGATGAAAAAAGTAAGAAACCGAATTAAGCGTTGTTATTGAACTCCGTTTCGAGGACAATGCTCTAGGAAAATGTATGAACGAAGCTAGAAATTACTTCTCCTTTCCCTTCCCTTCTCGTCTAGTAAAGAAAAGCTAAACCACGCATAAGCCAGATGGTCCAACCGCTGTTTCGCTGTTTTCTCCCTTTCCAGTTCCACATGTACGCTGTATGCTGTACTTTTTGCTATACCCTGTTAGCTCACTACAGTAAGCTTTAGAAAATCCATAATTTTCGTCACCCTCCCGCCGCAGCAAGGTCGCTCGGGCTGCCTTTCTATATCCGACTAATGAAGCCTTATGGATTTTCCATGAACTGCACGTTTCAGAGTAGGCAAATTTATATTCTGGGAAACGGTATATAGCCCGTCTGGATTATACGGTTTATATTCAAGAAGCTAGCTTGAGATGAAATGTCCTTCATCAGCATGAGAATTTTTTTGGCATTTTTCCATAAAAATTCAGTTTTTCTGTGTTTAAAAAACAATTGCAAAGATTTAGAATATGAATGAAGTGCGGAAGATTACGCACGAAAAGTCGGCGGAACTGAATTATGAAAAATGGTGAAACGGAATAAAATTTCGCAGAGATGAAAGTATTTATCTGTAAAGTGAAAAGGTTTGAAAGTCAATTTTTCTCTATCAATTTCTATGTGATCTTCTTCGAAATAAGCAAACCTATATTAGATCAAGTTGGCCGATTTTTAAAAATTTGTCGCTAATCAAAGTTCTCCAACCGTCCCCCTTTTACAGATGTCTGAGAAAGAGACATTTGAGACCAGACATGCACGGCAAGAATTTTCCAGGGGGAGGGTCCATGGACTCTTTCCCTGAGGGGTAGGGGGGTGGGTGAGCAAAAAACAAAAAAAGTTCCGCAAGCCTGTTTTTCATAGAAAATATGCACAAAAATCATGAAGAAAGCTGTCTTAGAAAAATTTCAGGTAGGGGTGTTTGACGTTTTTTTGGCCAGGGGGGTGGCCAGGGTCTCAGGTATGGGGGTTTACCCCCTCCCCTATGTGCATGTATGTTTGAGACGATGAGTGGAAGAAAAATTCATGATAATACCCTAAAAATCAACATTTAACAAGTGGGCTTTAAATCAGGTTTTTTATGCACAGCGCAATGTTTTTTGGCCTGCAGAAAAATTTTTGGACAATTTCTGCACAGAACAGGAAATTTTGATCGAGAAGTTGTTGATGTTTTAGATGTTTCTACTGAGAGAATCGATAAATAGGTGCGTCTTATATCTTCCGTCTTATATATATACAATTATCTTATTTTAGCAATATAAAATTCCAAAATTTTCTGGTGCTACTTGTAGGCAGGGTTTCTTCCGCACGCCTTCATCCGCACCGTGCGGAAATGACCCAAATATTTTTCCACACACATTTTTTTCGTTCCATTCAAGTTGAAATCATTTGAAAAATGCGCGAAACGAGCGAAAAAAATCTTTAAACGTATTCGTTTTTCTCAATTCAAAATTATTTTAGAATGATCGAGCAAAAAAGGTAGTAGCTGTTGGCATTTCTGTGATCAGAGTTAGAGATTTATAGATTTCAATTGATTCAATTTCTAGATTTTGATATTCTAGAATGCTGGCAAAGGAATCTTTTCAACCCTTATCCACCGTTTATCTCTCTAATATTTTTTCTCTATCTGAACCATACTTAAAAATTTTTTCCTCATTCTCCAAAAATTTTACACATTTTTAATGACGTTTATAATGTGGCCACAAATGCTTTTCTCTGCATTTTACGAGGATATTCAAGCTCTCTGCTATTTTCGGAGTCAGTAACCTCCCAAAAAGAGATAAAATAGAGAAAATTCTGGCCAGGTGAGTCACATTGCGCTGATGAATGACACATTCGTGTTTATAACAGTTGAAAGCATATTAACGATACATTTCTAATGAATTCATCTGATATTAACAATTTTGTAATTCTGATTAGAAAACTTTTTGAGTTTTTACATTCTAAAATTCTGAAAAATGAATCTTCACAACATTTAAATGTGAATTAAAATTAGAGTAATATATCGTAACTTGCCTCTCATTCCGACGTGATGCGCCGAAAAAAGATTCAGATTTTCATATTCCAAAACTCTGGAAAAACCAATCTCTGCAACGAACATTGTTGAATAGGAGCTCTAAATTTACAGTACAATGATGTCTTCAATACTCATCGATTATAAATCCAAAAGTTAACGTTGAAAACATTCAAGAAATTGCAAGCCAGTGAGAGAAATAATCAAAAGGATTAATGTAAAACCTCAATTTTGGGCAAAATACTGACTCAGCGAATAAAAAAAGAAATGAGATAATTCAATTGATAGAAACAGTTGAAGGTTAATCAGTAAATGACAGCAGATATGCTAATGACCGCGCCTGATAGAAAACAACCACTATTATTACTCATGACCGGTGCGTAGAGCGAAAAGTTTTGAGATTTTGACCTGCTAAAGTTCCCCAAAATGCATCGTGTCGGTTCTGAACTCTCAAAATTTGTTTCCACAATGGGAATTATGCCCAATTTTTTTTCCTCATTTTCAAATTTTTTCCCTTTTGAGTCCATTTGAAGAAAAAACGGTGCCCTTATTCATAAAATAGAAGCTTTACATTTTCAGACGATAATCATGTATTCATCATTCCCCATGAAAAAAAATTTAGGTCCACAAAGTTCATAAAAGAAAATCTCAATTTCCTACAAAATCCAAACCGAATAACTGAAGATCACCGATTGATAAATGAGAAGAGGAATTTTAAATTATGAAGACCATGAACTTCTTTTCCGTTTCATGGCATCAGAGAATTTAGGAACACAGAGGCTTATTAAATGTTAGGAATGTATTCTAGAGATAAGCTGTGTTATTCTCGGTTTCGATTTCCAGTCAAAAAAATGATGGCATTAAACAAACGTATAACCATCAACCAGGGTTACTTGCATACCCGTACTTGAGGGGGGTTGGGGGGGACCCCCCCCCAACTTGGCCAACCCTATATCCAAAATCATTCCCCCCCCCAACCCCCCCCCCAGTTTGAAAAAAAAATTTTCAAAAAAGTGTATGTTTTTTGGCCTTTTTTTGGGAAAAATTTCGACTTTTTCCTACCCCCCCCCCCCCCCAACTGGTCGGAGGTCTTACAGGTATGGTTACTTGGGACACTTTTTGCTAATCGCGTTGACATCAGGCATTATAAGTTTCGTAATTCTTGATGAATAATCATGAAACTTTGCTAGTTGGTAGATTAAACATTGCTCTATCTGCTCATTTGTGTTTCACCTTGAGGGGGGAAACACAAGTGAGGTTTTTTTAAAATTTCCGCTGTGTCCCAAGTTACCCCAACACAGGGTAACTTGGGACACAATAAAAATATAGAAAATCTATCCTAAAACCTCATTTAATTCAATTTAGACGAACATGGGGATACTTGGGACAAAAACTTTGTTTTAAAAAAACAATTTAAAAGGCACATAGCTATGAGCAAATGAATATAACCAGATCAATGACGAGAAAATGCAAAACAAGAAAGAAAAGTCACACAACATTTTACAAAAAATCACCAAACAACCATTCAATATTCTCTGCAACATCATCTGGAATGCTAAAATAACGAGATCCAAATAGATTTGGTGTTGAGGCAACCTGTTCCCGCTACTCGAGGCTTCAGTAAAAGTTAGGCTCGGTCTGGGACTTGAACCCGGGAACTTGCAGCTACCGTCCACATGCTCTAACCAACTGAGCAGCGGGGAAGGCGCTCTCTTTTCGCAACAATTCGTAGTTGAGGTGGCTGCTTTAGCCACTCTCAACATTGGTGCATGGGATAACTTTCCAACAATTTGATTGCATGAAACCAGCAGTAGGTTGTCGCGTTTCGGCTTCTGAAACTTTGGCGAGGGCCCATTTGGATGTAAGAACTTGACATAAACATAGCCATTGCAATTTTCTTTTACAACAACGCACAGAAACCATTTTTTTCTCGTACTCGACGGCGAGCCAGTCGCCAAACTTGATTGTAGCTAAATCGGACACTTTTTTGACCAAATGAACATCTGGCAGCTGTTGCTCGAAGGCATCTGTTGTCAGTTGATTTTCTGTTTCTTCAGATGCCGTTTCACTTTCAGAACCCGATTCTGAACTTACTTCATCATTTGACGCTTAAATTACGAAAATATGATATGATTTTTGTTAGAAATTATTGTAAGAACTAGTAGGTAATACATTTTTCTGATTCATCGACAACAATACTCTTGCCCAGTTCAATGTTTATCTTTTTACGTTTTGTCGCATGTACAACTTTATCATGCTGCATTGATTTCAACAATGAAACAACCGATTGACTTACGGCATCTGATGATGTTTCACTCGGCAACTTTTTTAGGACTTTTTGTGGATGCAGTGGGCAAATCTCGCATGCTGCGAATTCGCTGGCTTCCGATTCAGATGATAAAGCGATGGGGCGTGCGGGTGCATTTGATGCTAAGCTGTTCATTTTTCGATTCAATGTACTCTTAGGTATGCCACAAGCCTCTGCTGCTTCTCGACAAGGCATTCCATCAGGACAAGCTTGTAGAGCATCGTTTAATGATTGGGTGGAATAATCAGCATAGCGACGCGTACCAGGTTTCTGTTTATAATTACGTGGCATTATATATTATGAATAATTAGATGCTTTCTAAATTAGACAAATCTCAATATTTTTTAGTTATCAAGGTACCCCTAGTTCATAGAAAGAATTGAAAGTGCACAAAATTCACAACTCAATAAAAAGACGGAAAATTGAGTTTAATCTAGCTACTTAACCATGTGTGTCTCATGTTACCATAAAATAAATTGATAGTCTGAAAATTGATCATATTTGCATTCGAACAAGCCATCATTTACCTTTTTAGGTGCCGTACATCTAGAGATCCATATTGAAGTTTGCAACGGTAGAAAATTCGAAAACTCGATGAGTCAAAGAAAAATGCGCTAAAAATTATAAAATTCTCATTATATTAATCAAAAACCTATTTTTTTTTGATAGAGGATGAAACTAAGTACATGCCTGTCAGAAGATTTTGTTTTGATCATTCTCTGTTCAAAAATAACAGCTGTTTGAAACATTTTACCACAGCTTGTCCCAAGTTACCCCTTATGTCCCAAGTAACCCTGGTTGACTAACAACAAAAAATGGAAAAAATAAACAAATTCATATTTATCACAAAAATTCCAGCTCTCTCGATACTTTCAAAGAAAACGTCGTGTTTTCCTCGCCCTAGTTTCAAATGAGAAATTCGTGGAAGCATTCAGGGATAACTGAGAAATGAAACTAAATTTCTTTTTGGCTATGCCTCAGCCAGATTCTAGTGAATCTTATAAAATATTGTCATTAGAAGCATGAAGCGCTAGAAAAATTTGAGATTTTGACTGTCTAAATTGCACCAAAATACATCTTTTCATCAGTGTAAACATTAGAAACGTCCAGAAAAATTTTAGGTCTGTGCAGAAAACGCCCAAAAATTTTTCCGCATGGTCAAAAAAAGTCCACACTCTGTGGAGAAAAACTTTGCGTGCAGAAGCAATAATTATAACATAATTTGCATATTTCCTGTCGCAGTACCAGCTGCTAAGTTCATTTGTCTAATTATTATATTATTGAACGTAAATGCTGAGCTTGACAAACTCTTTAATTTTCCACCTTGGCCCTATTTGCGCTCTAGAATTTACTCAGAAGTTAGAATACTAGAAAGACTGGAAATTTTGAGTACCCTTATAGCTAACTAGTGACAGCAATAGTGTTTTTTGCTCATTCATTTCAAGATAATGTTCATCATACATCAGCTGTCGACCGATTTCCGAAGAAAGGAACATTAGAACATCAGGGTTAGATGCTTTAAAAATATTCAAACAAAAAATTATTCATTTTCTGCAGATGATAAAGCTTTTGTTACCATTCTTTCCTCAAAGATCTTTTCCACATGAGAATCACACCCATAAATTTTTTCACTTTTTCAAAAACGTTCCTATTGTACTCACAGCTGCTGTGTTTATGCCTTTTAGGAGCTCATTCAATTATTCTGACATTCCCGGAGTCAGTAATTCATAAAATGAGAAGGAAATAGAAAAATTTTAGTCAGGCCAGTCAGATTGTGCTTATAAATGACTCAAATGCAATGGTCAGAAGTATAACAATAATGGATTTCCCGAAAATTGAGCTGCTACTGAAATTTCTGTTATTCTTCCAATTAGATTTTTAGATAGATTCTTTCTTTTCCATTGAAATGTTGATATTTTAAAGGGTCTTCTCGGAAGTGAGCAATTCCCCAAATAAGCAATTCTCAAGTGATCAATTCCCAGGTCAGGCCTTTTTTGGTTTGAAAGTCACAAGCATTGATATTTAAATAGTTGATGGGTGTTCAAAAAATGACTGTTCCTAACTTCATTTCCAGCCAGTTTTTTTCTTGCACCAGTCTCTTGGCATACCATCGCGTAGGGAGTAGTCCTAAAAATTGATCGCTGGTAGCATAATTTTGAGACAGAATGACGTGTTTAGTGGAAATTTCGCTACACTACCCCGGCAAATTTTCAGGTATACCCCTACCTTGAAAATCTGACCTTGAGGTCTCTGTCTCTTTGTACATGTACAAGGATCAACCAAAACATCTTTGTTCGAAAAGTCTTTTTTTTTTGTTTGCAAAAAACAGGAAGCATTGTGTATTTTTGCACGAACCTTTTTCCAGGATAGCACTTGAGTTCATGTTCTTCTGGAACAAAAGTGCAGGGTATTGAAAAATGTTTTTACTCGTTCTGTTTTCTACAATTTTCTAGGGTGTGCAGCGCCAAAATTTTTTTCAGATTCTAGCATTCTAAAACGGTGGAAAATCAATCTAAGGATAACTTATTCAATAAACGTATGGTTCTGTTCAAGAACATGTCTTTATCATTTTACAAATTAAAAAATATATTTATACTTTCATGAGTATTGAAAAATTCATATTAAACCTGAAATTTCTGAAAATCACTTCCATGATGCTTAGGAATTCAAAGTCGAGTCACAAAAATGTTGGGAAATTCAGATTTTGGCCTCTGAAATGAACCAAAATTCTTCTTTTCCATGTCAAACCCTCCACGTTTTTTCGCTTTCTCAAAAATTGTTCTGCCTGGAACGGTGGACAGATCAATCCAAAGAATATAGCATGTAATCCGACGCGAAGCGCCTAAAAATTTTAGAGGTTTCCTGATTTTAGAATCCGCAGAACACTAACCTTGAATCTAACATTGAATGAAAGTAACTATAATCCACTAAAATATAAATATATTAATCAAAATTAATATGCTTTTATGATGAAATGACTAAAAAAGCCTGTCCAAAGTGAGCGATTCTCAAGTGAGCGAATTCCCAGTTGGGTGATTCCCAAACGAGCGTTAGAGAATGTAATAACATTTTCTTTCTTTATCTTATATTTTTCTTTGAATGTATTTCTTTCTTCTTTCGTTCTGTGTTTGTTGCTTATGTTTTCGTTCATGTATGTTTTTAGGTTTTCATATTTTGCCGTGCTTTCTTTCATTTTCTTTTTTCTTGTCATCTACTTTTTTCTTTATTTGTTCATGATACAATAAATTACTAGTTGTTATTTTAAATAATTGTATTCTCTCATATAATTCTTATGTTCGGTTCATTGTTGTTGGTGTGAAAGTTATAAATAACATAAACAAAAGAATGCTGGAAGAAACAAAATCAAGAGAAAGAAAAATTCGACAAAATTGAAAGCAAATTGCTAGAAAAGCGTTAGACAAACAGAGAACACATGAAGAAAAGCGACATGAAAGAAAATGCATCACAGAGAAAGCGGCATGAAAGAAAGAAAAAATGATGTGAAAAAGAATGAAAAGAAGAAAGGAGCAGAGAATAAGAAAAAAGTGAAGAAATAAAATCAAAAAACCAAGGTGAAAAATAAGTAAGAATGATGGAAAAATCACGAAGGAGAAAATTAAATAGGGAATAGAGCCTGTCGAACTTTACGGGAAATAATGCTGATTAAAAACGACAACTTGTAATGTATTTTTTCATGGACAAGAATGAAAAAAGTAGATGACAGGAAAAAGAAAATGAAAGAAAGCAAAGACAAACGATGAAAACGTAAAAACCTACACAAACAAAAACATAAGCAACACACAAAGAAAACGAAAGAAAAAAGAAATACATACAAAAAGTATAAGATAAAGAACGAAAATATAAAGTGTTATCACACTCTCGATCGCTCGTTTGGGATTGGGTATATTGGGTATTCCTAAGTGAGCGAATTCCCAATGTAGAATTCGCTCACTTAGGAATTCGCTCAATTGGGAATTCGCTCGCTCCGGAATTAACTTACTTGGGAATCGCTTATATTTCATCCAAATCCTCATTTTGCTATATTTTTCGAATAACTGTGGGACTCTTGGCTGGCGATCCACCCAGAATTAAGATCGATTTTGAGGTCAAAAATGTTTTAGGCAGGAGTTCCAAGAATTCAGACCTTAATACTAAGACTTGCCTAGCGCTGGGCCAGGGCACGTACTCCCTTTCGCCTGACAAATGCTCAAAATTTGTATCAATAAATAAAATATTCTAAATTGAGAAATCAAATCAAAGATTTCTCAATTTAAAATATTACTGGCGACAACGGTAAAATGCCGCGAGGAGTTTATTCGGCGAGGTAGGAAGAGTCGGTAAGAAAAATTACAAAACGCAAAACTCTGAATCACTGACCGAAATTCGGGCAGACGATGCAATGACTACAGTAATTGCGTTCCCCGGTTTGAATATCGATGAGATGCTTGAGACATGCTCATCTTTGGTTGTAAGGTGTGAGAAGTTGTAAAATGACATTAAAACAGTTGTGGGAGACTGGAAATGTCACTACAACAATTTTTCCACCAAAGATTTGAGGAAAACGATGCTCTGAATAAAGTACTGTTATTAATATGATTTTTTAAAATTATTTTTATTTGGAACAAATCAATGTCTTCGGCGCGGAATTTTTCTTCTGTTCAGATAGAACCTCGAAGAAAAAACTGGAAAGGAAGACTATTTCATATCTTTATGGTTTTCTGATAAGCTATATCTCGCATAGGACTGAAAATTTGGGAGGCATCTCGGCTGACCTTTAAAATTTTTTTTGCATCAGAGAAAAATTCTGCAATGAAAGCTCTATAAATTATCTTGGCGACAGTCATTTTTCAATTTAGAAGCCTTTATAGAAAACTGGCAATAGCTGAATCATTGCTTCGGTTATACGCCTGTAGAAAATTTGTTATCAGTTTTCTTTGATTAATCATTCTAAACCTCCCTTAGCCTCAACTTGCTTATCCTACTGTTTCTCCTATATCGAACATCGTAGTAGTCCGCAAGAACCATGAAATGCATGTTTTTCAACCATTCGTGCTTCACTGGTTGCTGAGATGGGTTATAGGCAAATTTTCCATTGTTTACCTTCATTTAAGCAAAATTGTAGAGTAAACAATGTCCACGGGTAAAAATAATTAGTTTAACATTATTCCCGTGACTATGGGATGCAATGTTATATCACGCCCGTAGCCAGAAATTTTTTTCGGGATGCACACATTTTTTTCACTCAATTTACTGTAAAATTGGCATTTCTGACTTAACTTTTCCTTGAAGAAAAAAATTGAAGGTTTGTGTTTTTTAAAACCCGAAACACTTCGGAGGAGGCCATGGCATGCCCACCCCCAACCTCATTGCCTACAGGTCTGTGTAAGATTATATGATTTACACCATACCGAGACATTAGAGTGCGGACATTAGAGTGCAGGACAATAGACCACGGAAACATGATTAGAGCGAAATTAAAAAAACCAAGAATGAAATTATTTGAAAAAATATTTCAGCTCAAAACGCCGATTCTTCACGTTCTTCCATGACTCTGGAGAACTTCATGTCAATACATTTTTCTACCACAGACTACTTATTCTCATCTTTTGTTCTTTTTCTTATTTCATTATTCTTACTTTTTTCGTCTCCTATTCGTTGTATAATATCTTTTTTCCTTTGTTTTTCCCTTTTTTCTTTCTTTATCTCATTGTTCGTCCTCTCTTTCATTACTCGTATTCTTTGTTTTTACATTTTTTCAGCTACCATAGGCATTCTTTCTGTCTCCGTTTGTAAAAACACTTTGTGAGTAGATGAACAGCGAAATGAATGCTTGTTCGAGAAATTAGTACAAAGATGGGGTATGCACATTTCTCACACAGGAGTTGCGAAAGACTAAAAAAATTGCAAATATTTTACATTCGAACCTTTGGATCAAATTCTTTTGTTTTGTTATTTTCGAATTCATCTTGAATTTCTAACTCTCATTCAGAATAATATACGCAGTTTAATGGAAAGCTGTCGGATTTTGAAATAAGCTGCTTGTTTAATATTCCTTCCTTGTATTCAAAAACGGTTTAAAATTCGCGTTCAATGCAGACCGGGGAACGTTGGTTCGAAAAAATCAGTTTTTTCAAATGCACTTTAATGTCCTTCGCTCTAATGTCCGGGCTCTAACTTCCGCACGCTCTATTTTACCGCCCTCTAATGTCTTGGTCATGGATATACACTGGCTGTGAAATCATTTGTTACAAAAGAACAATTTGAACGATTTTGAAAGTGTGAGTGAACGTTTGGAATTTTACAATCCGTGATTGTAATTAGTCATCATGAACCACTTTCCATGAACCACACACATGAACATGAGCAAAAAATAATGAACATGAACCCACTTTATCATGAGCCACTAGTTCAGCAAATATTGGATTCAATTTTTTGAGGCCAACAAGGGTTTCTACTCAATACAAAAGGCTTGATTCAATGAATGTAAGTATTTTTATTTTAGCCTACCGTATTTTAAATTACACAAGCCACATGAAGGATATTAATCATTCATCTCTGAACATTCTACTGCAAGATGCTCAAGCCATCCACGATCGTATTGTTCAAATGACGCGAGATTTCGATCAGTCGTTAAGCCAAAGAATTTCTACCTTAGCTGCAAAAGATAATCCTACGCGTAACGTTCAGCCTTGTAATGATGACGAATTTTCAGTTTCCGACGGTTCTTCTTGCCAAAGCGCCAAGACAGATTTTGTCGACGAGCTGGCCAAACCAAGTAACATAAAACACGGGAGGGTTCCTCTGAGCTTAAATGGACCCGATTTTAGATCATTCAGGCAACGATGTTAAAATCTAATTGGTTCTTTGCAGTTTTTCCCTTGAGGGGAACCATCCTTGCGGAGAGTATAAATGGGTAGTGACGGTTTTTTTCTGACTTATGTCCATATATGCACAAATGGGGATTTGGGGGGTCTGGCAAGAACAAGAGAAAAGAAAAGAAGAGAAAGGCGTCATAAAAATAAATATGATGTTGTAATTTAACGGTTTTTCTGAACACAGCATACATGATTCCAAAGAAGTAACATTAAACCCTTTAAGGCCCATATGCCAGAAGGTGGAGTAGCCTACTTCGTAGAGTAAATGGTGGATTATTTCCTGGATAATCTCCAGTTGGCATTCCAGAAAGAGGAGTAAAGAGAAGAGTAGAGTAGAATAAATCAGTATGTCAGAAAGCGGAGTAGGCTAATTCTCGGATTAAACGGCGGAGTAATCAGTGGATTATCTTTATTCGGTATGCCAGAAAGGAAGAGCAAACTGGACTAAAAAAAGTTTTCTTCTTGTCATTTTCTAAACCTGCACCGGCCAAGTGTATTTGGTAGAGTAAGACTGATTTGTAGTGCTATAACTATGGAAGTTGTTGATTTCATCATTTTTTGGGGGAAATTTGGACGAGGAAAACGAGCATGCAAACAACATTCCACGAGTTCTTTTTCGAAGATCAGATCCATTCGAAATGTATAGTGATTTCGACTTCCAACCATGCATGCACGTGGGAGGGTTTTGACCCCCAGCAGATTTTTGTTGACCCCCAGCAGATTTTTATTGACCCCCAGCAGATTCTTGCTGACCCCCAGCAGATTTGACTTTTCCAGCAGTGATTGAGAAGATACGAAGGAAAATGAGCAAGAGAGAAGAGAAAGTCGTCATAAAAATATAAATGATGGTGTAGTTTGACAATTTTTCTAAACAAATCATACTTGATTAAAAAAAGGTAACATGAAAATTTTAAAAAGTGATGTCTAAGCGAATAATTTCACACATCTGACTAATATGGCTTGAAGAATATGCTGCTTGTATGTTAAAAGACTTTCTGAGACTTTTCTTTTCATCATCAAGAATTTAAAAAAAATTTTGTATTCCAACCCCTATCCTGGCTGACCCCCAGCAGAATTTCTATGCTGTGCATGTATGCTTCCAACTACAATATCAATTTAATAAACCGAAAGTGTCAATTTTGATAGGAAAAATATAACCTCGTTTTTTTTGCTCATCTCACAAGTTTCGTATATGCAAATTAGCAAAAAGCAAAGCATCAAAGTGGTCTTGCAGAAAAACCCGATAAAGTGGTCTTGCAGGGAAAAGTAATAAAATTGATCAACCGATGATGAACAGCAGAAATCCATTGTGAAAAGTGTGACAACTTTCTTTTTTGTCTTTTTGCCACTTGAAGCATAAGTGAAAGTTGGGAACCGCGGGTGATGAGGAGGAGGTTGTGGTGGACGGACCTTTGGTAGGGAAGGCCTTGACAAGTTGTGGTAAGTGTTTCCTAATCAATACCCAAATAATCAATAACCGAAAATAAACTGCTAGTCAGGCAGAGAAGGAGGAGAATAAACAACTCTTTATTTTTACCAAAAAACGTTAAGACTAAAGGTTGGGGCTCATAGGCGCGAACAGCTCATAATAGCGAATCAGCCCATAAGCGCGAACGGTTCATAAGCGCGAAAATAGTATATGCTTTAGCTTGTACTATCTTTTCTGTTGTGAAAGGCTCATAAGCGCGAAAGGCTCATAAGCGCGAAAAGCTCATTAGCACAAAAGACTCCTGATTGTAAGAGCTACTAATTTTCATGTTAATTTGTCCTATGTAATTTGAAGGAACTTTATGTACAGTGTCTTTTAGCACGGGTCCCATTAGCATTCATGCTTAGCACGGTTGAAAAATGTTACTTTGTTTTTGTCAAACTAATGTGTTGGTTTGTGAATTCTGATAACCTGCTTTTATTGTATAATCAACTTATAAAATCATGCTTGATGTTGGTACCTTCAAAAGGAATAAGACACTCACCTGGTTCTAATTAAATTAGCCCATTCTTATTATGCACTTAGTTAGTTAATCGACAAGTTCAGGGGTTAGTTGGACAGTAAAACTTTTAGGAATCACTTGTCATGTTCTGTTTTTTGGGATAAAGGTTTACACGTTTTTACTGTATCTGGAACTGCGCTTCAACTTCAATATAGGTTCTTGATTGATTTTTTCAGAAAACGTACAATTATATTTCTTTGTCACTATTACTGATTTGTGTAAACTTAGGATGTGTCAAAACAGCTGTTTTCGAACCGAAGACGATTTAGATTCGAGCCACAATCGTTCGCTAAGCAAATGTGATGAAGACAATGAGTATTGATGAAGTTGTTATTTGGGAAAATGACGATTTTTATTTTTCACCATAATTTTGTGATATCTTCAACTTTCTTCTCAATTTTTTTTAAAATTTCTCCCTTTAGCACCATGCTAAAAAACCCTGTTAATTTATGCTAATGTTTAAACTCTGCAGTCTCAGATTTAATCTGTGCTAATGTTTAATATTTTATTTACCCTAAAAAATTAATAAAAATCATTTTCATTCTATTATCGGCCATAACCACCCGTGACTTTTTACCAACAAGATGTCGAACATGGCGCAGATACCTGTGATACAGACACCAAAATCCATGATTTATATCACTGATCTGTTAAAACTCAACTATAGAGCCAAATTCTTGAATGTATTGTTGTTTTGTTGAAGTTTTTAGTTGTATTTTTTGTTTATATTTTCAAGTCAAAAAGACGGCCTTCATTAGCTAATTATACGCCTTTTCTCACAGGCAGTTTTAACATGACAGGGTAGAAATAACGTTTTCACGCTTGTGGGCCCTTTCGGGCTAATGGGCCGTTCGCACTTATGGGCTATACCCAAGACTAAATTCAAAGGCCTTTATGGCCAAAAAACAACAACACGGTTTATGCAAATATACTACGTGGAAAACGAACGAAAAATGAACGTAAGTATGTATTTTACTGAAAATGTGTTTAATAAAAATGAGTTTACTGTAATTTATGAAGGATAATACCGGTTTAGCTAAAGTGTGGTAAGTATACTACACACTACTCCACTGTTTAATCCTCTGATTACGTACTCCACCACTAATTCACTTTCTGGAATACCAAAAAATAAAACCCGTGGATTAGCCTAATCCGAAGAGTAGCTAGTTGGTGGATTAGCCTACTCCGGGGAGTGGCTACTCCTCGGATTACCTTCTAGGTGCGCTAGAAAAAAATAAAACACACTATATTGTAGAGAATTTAATTCTGCGTTGGGGTACGACTTTTTTAGAAACACAGTAAGGAAGGAGCAGTTGAATTTTTATTTATCAGAAACAAAACACACTCTCAATTCTTCAATTTCACAAATTTGGATAAATTTAAAACTTCGTATGGCCACCTTCACATACCCGTACTTGGGGGCCCCCCCCCCAACTTGGCCAACCCTATACCCAAAATCATTTCCCCTCCCAACCCCCCCCCCAGTTTGGAAAAAAAAAATTTTCAAAAAAGTGTGTTTTTTGGCCTTTTTTGGGAAAAATTTCGACTTTTTCCTACCCCCCCCCCCCCAAAATTTCGGATTTACCCCCCCAACTGGTCGGAGGTCTTACAGGTATGCACCTTCAGTCTTTCGAACCTGCGCCAAACGCACTGGCATTGAACATAACAGAGTTTCAAATAACTCTGTATCGTATTCCAATTCATTTAATACCATATTCAAATTTTTTGACAAGACTTCCCAAGAATAGTGTCCAATTCCAGATTCCATGTGCATAAGCATTTCAACTCTGTCTTTCATAATTTCTCCAAAATTTTCAGTTGGATTTAAATTCGACTGTTTCCTGGCCAGATATCGTTCCCCCAAAACTAAATTCCTTTGCTTTTCTGATAGGCTTGATCAGAATTAGAACTCATTTTTTACTTGCAAAATATGAAAAAACCAATAATTTTTTATGAACCTTGTTCAAATTTAAAGAATGTAATCTGACTCCTAGTTTACATGCTCACACTGACACCGTCCGATGCAGATTCTTTTTTTAACCGTTATATTAATGTCTGGAACTCTTTATCTTTCGACATTGTTAATTCTCCCAGTTTGCACACTTTTAAAGAAAAAATTAAACTTCTAAACTTTGATAATCGAATTGGGTGTGCATGTAAGTTGTTACTTTTCAAGTAACCTTTGCACCCTATTGCTGCATGATTTATCCATTTCTTAAAATATTTACATTTTTTGCGAGTCGATTTACTAATCTTATTCTTTATATGACATTATATTATGTTATTTCACTTTGCATTTCTCTTTCATCTTGTTTTGTGTAACAGCAATAAATATTTTTCATTTCATTTCAATTCTCTACAAAATAGTAGAGATGTATCGGGTCCAAAATTTTACGAAAATCGGGTCCGGGTCCAAAATTTCAGGAATATCGGATCCGGGTCCAAAATTTTAAGAATATCGGGTCCGGTTCCGGGTCCAAATTTTGAGAATATCGGGTACGGGTCCGGGTCCAGCAAAATAGTCGGGTAATTTCTGGTCTGTGTCCAGTTTCCACATGCTATTCTGTGTGACATTATTCAAAAACAATTTCTGAAAGATTTGACCTACTGTTCCACTAACCTATGATAAGTTGGAACTTGATAATATCTGAAAATGAGATATTTTGAGTTATTTTATATGCTGAATATTGTGACAGCATATATTCAGCAGAAAAACAAAATTTGCATACTTACGGCACTCCAAAAGTTGGAAGTCCTACATTTTTTGGCATTCTTCAGTCTCTATGCCTGTTTGGAAATATAAATCTTCAAACCTTCATTATATGCAATAGGTATGAAAGAAATTTTCTGAAATCTTACTCTCTTAGGTGTCAAAAATGAAGTCGAAATAACCTGAACGAGTCATTTGAAGCTTTTTGGCACCCTCCTATAAGATGCCAAGGAATTTTCCCTCTATTTCTATAGCCACTAGTGCCCAAGACATTGTGTTAAAATTTAAATCAGGTTTGTATACCCTTTTGGGAGCTGTAGATGTCTGCACATCTTGAAAATTGATACAAAGATGCTGTTTGCTGCCATTAAATATGCCATCAACGAGATGCAAGAAACATTAAAAGCGTTCATTGAGATAACTCTTGCGTTTTCCTGTAAAGAAACGTCAGAACTCAACTTTAATGGAAAAATTAAAAATTTTTGACTTTTCATTTGAAGCATGTCATTCAGCAAATATCAAAGCCAGATGAATCAAAATTTATCTAGCTTTGAAGCCACATTTTTTTCTTATTTATTATATAGGCGATAGCAAATCCTGTTTTCTCAGAACTTTTTGGTTGGGAATTCATTCGGATTCAAAGATGTAATTGAATGGCAGTGCAATGTGTGTCAATCTCAACAACTGAAAAAACGGCACACAACTCGTATTGAAATTTTAACATAATATGTCGGACATTAGTCCGTACAAAAATGATGAAAACATTCTGCGGCATCCTGTGGGAAGGTGTCCGGAAAGATGTCCAAAAAGTTTTTCGGTTTTTTTCTGCCTACTTTTGGACACTAAAAAGTGTAAAACGTGAAAAGTACAACATTAGAAAAAAATTTTCAAGCGTAGTATGCAAAACCACACAATATACCCTATTTTCGAGTATGATTCATTTTCAACTTATCATATTCATATTCGAACTCACAACTGCATCTCAAAATGGATGTGTGAGAAACAACATCATATTGAAATCCTATGGTTTGGTTGAAACCAGGTTGTTTTTTTGTACATGACCCATTTGTACATGTACAAACGGTAGCCGATATTTCATTTGTACAATTTGTACATAGCAAAAATACGTAAAAAAAGTAACACGTGTTCCTCTACGTCATAGCCAAAGACTAATAACCAAATCAGTGTAATTTTCAAATTTTATTAATAACTCAAAAAATGCCGTTAATTCATTAAAATTAAGAAAAAAATTGAAATTTTCGAGTTTCAAGTCTAATTTACAAGCATTGTGGAACAAATTTTGCAGAAAACTATCCAATAGCATAATGACTTTGCATTATATGATAAATTGATGGTTAAGTCCTCTATGATGATAAATGAAAGCTCAAAAGGAAAAATTTTTTGTATTGACATTCGGCGACGTTGGAAAATCAATTTTCCAAACATTTATTTCAAGAATTAGATTCGAATTTTGTGTTCAAAAGTCGTAGTTTTTAGAATTTTATCATCTGAAAAATTTTGAAAACAGTAATTTATTCGTTAACTCTCATGAACTTGGCCAAAAAGATATGAGTTAGGAATTTCAAGGAAAAACTACGAATCTTCATTAAATATCAAGATAAAATATTGAAGATTACCACTTAAAACATGAGATAATACGTTTGAGATGATGAAAACTATTATACATTAAATGATAGGTGAAGGTAGACATTCTGAAAATTGCGTCTGTGCTAGGTAAAACATAATAATGATTATTAAAGTTATAACCGGCGCGAAGCGCCGGAAAATTTTGAAACTATGAACTTGTAAAATGCACCAAAATCCCAAAATTTTCTTTCCTAAATGGGAAAGAGCCGTTTGCACATGTACAAATGACTACTCCAATTTCGTTTGCCCTAAAAATTTTTCATTTGCCTCCGGCAAAAAAAACACTGGTTGAGACAGAATAAACCGATTCGAGTCACTAATCTCTCGTGAAGTATTAGTGAGTAAGCATCTCTATAATTTAATTCTTGATCCTTAGATTAATTTTATAGATAAAAATCATTGAAAATAGGACGACTACAAGGAAAACGGCCGAAAAACTACTTATGAAATATAACATGGGTGCTGTAGATTTTAAATCTAAGTCAGTCTCAAGATGACCTAACAATTAAGTGTTGATTTGTTACTTATTATATTTCATTAGTTAAAGGATGTGTCATCACATTCTTTGGAATCAGCTGAATTACTATGTTATACATCAGACCTGAATCAGAATTGTGACAATTTCGTCGAGTCCGGGTCCAAAATTTTAAAAATTTCGGTTCCCGGTCCAGGTCCAAAATTTTGAGAATATCGGGTCCGGGTCCAACAAAATGGTCGGGTAATTTCGGGTCTCATTTCAGGTCCGGGTACCTCATACATGTCTACAGGATACAGTATGTTTTATTTTTTTCCAGCATACTTAGAAGTAGACTTTTGGAACGCACTCATCATTTCGTTACGCCCTGTAGATGTTAGAATTTGCTGTTTGGATGTTAGAAAACTTTTTTTTGTGATCAGAAAAGATGAAAAATTTTATCCGACCCCCAGGGCCGTAGCCAGGAATTTTTTAAGAGGGGCGGATCGAGCAAAAGAAATTTTCCGGCGAGGAGTGCCGGAAAAATTTTCGAACTTTTGGGTTCCAAAATGTTGGAAAATGAATTTTCGCAAAAATTATTCCTGGATAAAAGATATATATTTGAAGTACTAGAATGGTGTTTCCGTCGTTTTAAGTGCGATAGTTCACGTTTCAAAACAAGTGGAAAACTCTAAGCGAGTCGAGAGAAAAAATTGTTAAGATCGATGAAAAATTTCATTCATCGGCAAAATATTGACTTTCAACTAACTATTAAAAGAGAGATGTAATCTAGTTGATTGAAACTGTTGAAGGTTAATTAGTAAGTGGAAGTAGATATGCCACGCCTGATAGAATACAATGACCGTTAAGCCGCATTTATACTTCACGGCACGGCCGCGAGTACGGTCACGGCCGCTGTGTCCGTGACCGTGCTATGAAGTATAAATGTGGCTTTATACTCATGACCTTCGCGAAGCACCGCAAAATTTTGAAATTTTCCCATGACAAAATCCCAAGGGGGCGGCAGCCCCCTACCTCCCTAAATATGGTCTTGCCCGCCCCCTTTCCTGGCTGACTTCCAGCAGAATTTCCATTCTGTGCGTGTATGGTTGTGTCCCCTTAATCCGACGGGTAGGAATCATTAGCGCAGTCGGTTCAAAAGCGCAGCCAAATGTTCAAAAGCGCAGTCAATGCAAATGGGTTCAAAAGCGCAGTCAGTGATAAACTATTCCACAATAGTTTAAAGGGTCAAAAGCGCAGGCAACAATTAGCTGCAGACAAAATTTCACCTAAAAATAGATATAAATTTTTCTAAAACTGAATGGGCATGCTACACGACAAAAATACTTAAAAAATGCATCTCATTGAGAAAAAGCGTCGTTTTTTGGCCTCTTTTTGAGTGTTTCCAAAAATAGGCAACTTGTACATGGTGCTAAGTTCACAAAAGCGTTTTCGACTGTTGTTCCATCGTTTGTAAAATCGTTCTTGTCGATTTGCTCCGAAGTGTACCATTCCGATGAATTTCGGTGAAGCGAGCTACGTGTTAAATCATTCTCTGAAAACCAAGATTCTATCGTATGCAAATCCTTTAAAAACTTTAAAAGCCTGCAAATTATACATACACATGTCGCTAAAAAACAAAATTAAGCATTATATGTGCAATTAGCAAGTTCCGAAGCAACGTTTACGCTAACGAAACATTTGACTGCGCTTTTGAAATAACTAACTGCGCTTTTGATGCTCCTGCGCTATTGAAACAACTGGCTGCGCTTTTGAAGCAACTGCGCTTTTGAACTGACTGCGCTTTTGACCCCCAATCAATCCGACCGCCCCTTTACTCTGACCGTCCCTTCTTTTTATCCTGACTAATCCGACTGTCCCACTTCTTTACCCTTACTAATAAAAATTTTTCAGACAGTATATTTTTATTAAAAGGCTTCCCGATACCCCGTGTAGATCCCAAGCACAACACAAAAAGCAAGTTTCGAAGTTGGATGAGGAAGTACGGACAGAATTTGACAGTAAAAAACAATACTAATTGAAGCTATTGTTTTCGTAAATGAAGAGTGATCATTAACACCAGATTCCCAGCGAGAACCCCATAGTTGAGGGCAACTCTTACTCTATTGCACTCCAAACTCTCAGCTTTTTTCGGGTCCTCGCAGACCCATTGTTGTAAACATTATTGCAGTTAACATTTCTGAAACTAACACATACTGGGAATAAAAGGACTGTGGGGATAACGGGAATTTTGATGTCATTATTTCAGCATCAGTCGGGGTAACGGAATAGTCTGTGTAACAAGGCACAGTTTTTTCTAGGACAAAAAGCTATTTCTGGGCTATTGTCAGCCAGTAAATTATGTTTTCCAAATGATTGTGAAAAATCGAAAAAGTAATATTCATGACGTTCATTTGCAAGCCTAACTCTGAAAGTTGTAGTTACATTTCACGATCATTGGTGTTTCTGAAAATGACGCATACTGTGTAAATATCACAGATCAAGTGGTTGTAGCCAGAGAAAAATCAAAACTCAGCAATTTTCAATAATTTTTTGTAGTCCGTTTTAACATAATATTATAACTGGAAGGCAAGTACTGTTTCGTAGTTTTACGATTTTCTGTACAATTGTGGACTGGACATTGACGACGGTACTATTTTTTGCCATTTTCCAATCCGTAAGTATTTTGTAAAAAAACATAACTATAGTGATTAGCAATCTTGAAAATTTTCCTGGTTCAAAGGAATTTCTTCATTCTCTTCGTGTCTCGATGATACCCGGTCAGCAACGCTACCCGATATTAGGCCTCTGAAAATGCCCAAAAATATGCTAGTCATTCTCAGGAATTGTTTATTTTTTTATAAAAATTCTTTTTTCATAGCTCTACGCTACAAGAAGACTGCTCAGCCGGGAATCCCGCCCTTCCGAAACGATCCCGTAAAACGTTACGAAATTTACAGGGAACAATGGGCGAAATTTCCTGTACCGGGTGAAGATAAACGTTTGGGTTTGAGGTGGAAAGTTCGCGATTTTATGAGCAGGCAAGATATACCGGACCTACCGAAAAGCGCTTGAGGAATTTTCTAGCCTATTTGTAGGAAGTCTTTGGTTGTTAAATTGCCGCTTGGTTTTTATAGCTGAAGTAAATTTTCGTTCTACAGTAATCTTTCAGAATAAAGATTTGGACAATTCTAGTTATTCCTGCCTGGTCGCTATTATTAAATTCTTATTACTTTTGGTAGCTCGAGTCCATGTTCCATAGAGATCCTAGGGTCACAGAATTATCTTTTATTTCCCTAAAATAAATTCATGATCCAATCAGAGCCATAACTATAGAATCGGGGACCCGTACTTTCTACAGCAACGGTTAAGGCCCTGTCATACTGCGCCGCGCGGTCTTGTCATACTTCGCCGCGCGGCGCTGTACGGCGCCGCTTTCTTTTGGATTTTGCTCTTCTCAAAAAATGTGTATTGCTCGTCTCGACAAATGCAAAATACGAAAAATAAAAAGCGCAAAAGAAAAATAAAAATCAATCATTCCTGCACGGTGCAGATAGAAGCTTGCAAAAAAGCTGTCTAAAGATTTTGCTTCTCATTCCAACGATTAATAGCTCTTGAACTGCTGAGAAATATCAATTTATATAAATTGATTTTGAAAAATTGAATATATACTAGAGATGTATCGGGTCCAAAATTTTACGAAAATCGGGTCCGGGTCCAAAATTTTAAGAATATCGGGTCCGGGTCCAAAATTTTGAGAATATTGGTTCCGGGTCCAGCAAAATGGTCGGGTAATTTCGGGTCCGGGTCCGTTATATTTTTACGCATGCTGCGCTATTTTGTGGTTGCTATACATTTTAAATCTAAGTCAGTCTCATAGTGATCTAAACAATAAATTTCTATTTGTTACTTTTCATATTATAGTAAATATTTGATGTGTCATTACATTCTTCAATGTGAGTATTTGATTCATTGTTTTTTTAGCATTTTTCAAGCCATGGCTTGTTGGACTGACAAAATGGCTTGTAGAATTTTAGTCCAACAAGCCAAAATGGCTTGTCAGAATTTTTTGAGTCATGTGTTTGATCATATCGGATACAGAAAAGATGCATTTTGGTGCATTTTAGAAGGTCATAATCTCAAAATTTTCCGGCGCTTCGCGCCGGTTATAACTTAAATAAGCATTATTATTTATTTCCTAGCTCAGGCGCTGCTTCTAACATGTCTACTTTCATTTATCATTTAATCTTTAATAGTTTTAATCATCTTATCTCATGTTTTAATTGGTAATCTTCAATATTTCGTCTTGATATTTAATGAAGATTCACATTTTTCCCTTGACACATTTTTTGAGAAAGATCAATACGGCAAGTCTGTATATTTTTTGAAGTGATTATTCCTTTCTCAACGTAAAATCAATCCAAAAGCTTCATGGAAGTAGTTTTCGGAAACTTCTACTCTTCTTGCTCATATCTATTTGGCCAAGTTCATTAGAGTGTGTGAATAAATTAATGGTTTTAAAATTTTTCAAACATAAAATTCCAGAAATTACGACCTTTGAACAGAAAATTCGAAACTAATTCTTCAAATAAGCGGTTGGAAAATTGATTTTCCAGCATCGCAGAATGTCAATACCCAAAAAAATTTTCCGGCGTTTCAGGCAGGAAAGATTAATAGCTTTTTTGGGCTCTCACTTGTCATCATAGAGGACTTGACCATCGATTTCTCATGTAATTCAAAGTCATTATGTTCTTGGATAGTTTGCTGGAAAATTTTTTCCACAATGCTTGTAGATTAGACTTCGATCAAACTCAAAAATTTCAAATGTTTCCTGAATTTTAACGAATTAAGGGCTCTAAAATGTTATTGAATAAATGTTGAATGACATATCTTTTTTGATCGATCGCCGTGATGCTCAATATATACATTTCTTTAAAAAATAACCTAGCATTGGAATTTATTCACCTATACTGATATTATAAAATTGGCTTGCAAAAATTTGGAATGGCTTGTAAAATTTAAGGTCAACAAGCCACTCGGCTTGTGACTTGTAGGTCAAAAA
Source organism: Romanomermis culicivorax (assembly GCA_963922205.1). NCBI lineage: Eukaryota > Metazoa > Nematoda > Enoplea > Mermithida > Mermithidae > Romanomermis > Romanomermis culicivorax. The sequence goes on from CAWUHX010000180.1 coordinate 411,534, forward strand.
AACCCTGATTTGATTTCAGCTGAATTACTATAGTTTATTTTTAATAAACTACTTCTAAATTCAAAAATGACAAAAAACCAATACTGTTAAATTGTTCACAGGAAGGTTTTACTGTATGATTTTTGCTCTATGTGAGATATGGTTTGGCAAAAGCCAAAAAGTTCCATTTTTCTAATTCAGAAGCATTTCCGGAAAAATAGACTATATATATTATACATCAGACCCGAATCAAAATTGTGATAATTTTTCCGGGTCCGGGTCCAAAATTTTGGAAATATCGGGTCCGGGTCCGGGTCCAAAATTTTGAGAATATCGGGTCCGGGTCCAGCAAAATGGTCGGGTAATTTCGGGTCCGGGTACCTGATACATCTCTAATATATACACGATTATTCATTCACATATGTACTATATATACAGGATCCAGATCAGATCTGGGTCCGATCGAACCTGCTGTTTAGGACCCAGATTCAATGTGGATCCATCTCCTTTCCCTAGTACTCGGGAAATCGGGAGTTCAGGGAATAGGGACTAATGCATTTTTCGGGGAAATAAAAAATTTATTCATTATTCGGGGAATCGGGACCTACGGTGGATATGAAGTTTCGGACAATTGGGATATTTGCGGAAAAGGGACGTTGGGGGAATAAAGACACAATCGGAATGGAGTACACTTGCTGTAGGAACATGTTTACGCCTACTTTGTATATTCATAATTTTTACACATTATAATGTCTTCATTGCAAATTGAGTGATCAACTTCTTAGAAAATCTTCATTGAAAATCATGTAATCAATTTGGTAAAATAATTTGACAAGTGTCAGAATTCACCATTCAAGTGAAAAATATGATTCAACTACATGTATAAATGTCACAGTATGCAACAATATGTTACAACAACAGTATGCTGCAACTTTAGAACACATTAGCTTGTTCGAAAATTTCGGTTCAGTTGAAACTTGATGGCGGCGCCGCGCAGCGCCTCAAAAATTACAAAAACCTATTCATACTTCAAAGGTGGTACCGCGCGGCGCTGCCCTTTAGTATGGATAGAACAACCGGCGCCGCGCGGTGAAGTATGACATGGCCTTTAAGCATATAGGCGGTTAGTAAGGGGGGCGGTTAAATATCGGTAAGTCTGATTCTATTTTTAGCCTACTCATTTCTTAGCACTTTTTAATCCCACGATATTTTTTTCAAATGAATGAAACTAAATAATGTACTTATTCTAAACTAAAGTTCAGGGGCCGGTTTCATCAAAGCGACTTAAGCTGCAGCTGAGCTGCACCTTAACTTTTCGTATGAAAAAATGTTTCCATGGCGCATTGCGCGGATTTTACCCGAAAACTTGTAGTTCGATTATCGATTTTTTCAATCGATTAGAAAAAATTTCGCCTTTTGTTGGAACTTCGCCGATACTGGCCACTCGTGGATGAGCTTTTTGGCACTTCGTTAGTTGGTTGGTCTTTTGGTCACCTGTGTTGTGGTGATTTTCTCAGTCTGCAATATTTTTCATCCTAATGTGATGTCTTCAGAAAAAAGCGAGCTTGTAACTGGACTGATATGCAAACCAAATTATTGAGCGAATTATGTTTATCACATCGATCAGTTTTGGAAGCTAGTCGAAAAGATGCTGCGACTGAAAAACGGAAAAAGCGTGCTAGGGAAGAAATTACTTCCTCATTAAATGTGATGTTTCCTGAAGCAGTGCGTGATGTCAAAGACTCGGCTAAAAATGGTCCAATTTGAAAAGTTCGGCTGAAAAAGCGATGCATGATCAAAAGTAGTGGGTTTCAGCAACGAGCGGCGGACCGCCACCTCCTGCCATATCCGTAACTCTAGCGATTTATAGTTTAACAACCTTCCAAAACTGCCTATGCAAGCTACTGGCAAAGTTCCAACAAATAGCGAAATTTTTTCTAGTCGATTAATCACTACTAGTGATTGAAAAAAAATCGATAATCGAATGAAAAGTTTTCAGATAACATCCGGGCAACGCGTCATGGAAACATTTTCTTCACTCGAAAAGTTAAGGTGTAGCTCAGCTGCAGCTTAACTTCTACAAAAAACATACCGAGAAAGTTAAGCTAAAGCTTATGCTGTAACTTTCTCGACATGTTTCGTGTACGAGTTAAACTACAGCTGAGCAGCAGCTTAACGATAATGGTATAACATATAGAGTTAAGCTGCAGCTCAGCTGGAGCTTAAGTCGCTTTGATGAAACCGGCCCCTGAAATTTTTGCAGACGGAAACGGTTAGTCAAGGCGTGTGAAAGTTCGGCCCTGCTTTAGATTTGGCTTATGAAAATTTACTGAAACAAATAACGAAAAACAACCGTGTTGGTGTAAATTTAGGGGAATAAAGGTTTGATTTTGAGTTTTGTGAACTACAACCTTACCGGATATTTTTTTGGTTCTCTTCTTTTGTATATAATACTTTTTCGTTTTCTCTTTAATTTCCCCTTGATTTTCCCTTCTTTTATATCAAATTATCTTTACTTTTTCGGTTTCGTTTTCCTTTCTTTTCATGTTTATTCTCTTTATTTTTCTCCTTCCCTTTTTCGTTCAACTACTTTTTTAAACCGCGCTCTTTGGTGTACGGCAAAGAGTACGCTAAAAATAGAACCAGACTAGCCGTTTTCACTCCTATTCTGCGAAACGCACAACAGCGATTCTCAAAACGGCGAGACTCAATACAGCGGTGTCTCAAAACAGCGATTCTCAATTCAGCGAAGTCTCAATACAGCGATTCTCAAAACAGCGAACCTCAATTCAGCGAAGTCTCAATGCAGTGACTCTCAAAACAGCAGTCCTCAATTCAGCGAAGCGTCAATACAGCGATTCTCAAAACAGCGAAGTATCAGAACAGATTTTCAAAATAACGAATTTTCAAAACAGTTATCGGTCGGATGAAAAAATTGAGATTGGGCGGGGTCGACGTTTTTGCACATGGCCCATTTGGTCCTCCTTTTCGATTTGTTGGATGCTGGTCGTCAGACATTCTGGCACCAATCACCAGATTTCTGACATAGCATTATAGCATGTGTTTTCACAACATCACAGCTTTTTATTCTGGTTTGTTAATTATTCACACATTCACATGCATATTTCTTGTGTCTTTTTTCTTTTATCGATTTATTTCTTTGAATACTCTTATTTTGTGCTGCCTTTTATATAATTTTTTCAGGTTGTATACTTTTGTTCTATTTTTTACCTACTTTTTACTGCATTATTTTACTTCTCATGTCTTTATCATCATACATGTAACGGAGCCCCGAGGTCTGGGGGGGGGGTTGGGCGAATTTTTTTGGGGCCGGGGAACAGTTAATTCCCTAAATTTTGGGGGGAGGGGTCTCTCAAGGAAAAAAATTTGATTTTTTCACGAAAAAAGTCCGAAATAATGTTTTAAAAAATAGTAATTTTTCCCTAAAAAAATCGAAAAATGTATACATGGCGCGAAGCGCCAAGAAAATTCACATTTTTTATCATTTTTCGTTCAAAAATCAACATTTTTAATACCTTTAATTTAATAATTTTAATAAAAAAAAATTACATTTTTCGGTGTTTTTCGGACCAAAAGTATGGGGATCCCAACGGCTACCATATGGCTAGCCATTGGATTGGAAAATCCTGGGGGGGGCGGTCGCCCAATGGCTAGCCATACGGTCGACGATTTCTGGGGGGGGGAGGTTCTCATAGCACTTCCCCCACAATTACATGTATGTTTATCATTCGTTTTTCGTTTTGCCTTTACTGCTTAATTATTTTATTCATTTCATGTTATTTGTTTATTTCATTTTATTTTCTTTATTTCAATTTATTTTTTTTCAGTGCAATTAAGCTGCCTACAAAACAGCTTTAATGGAGAATCCTTATGATAATTTTTTGTTTTTGTTTTTTTCAAACGTTTCGAAAAAAATTTTTTCTCACAGAAATTTTCTTGTGATTTTGGAATGGTCCGTTCGTGCATACCAACCGCAACTGTAGCACAAAAGCATGTGAAATTTAGATGGCCAAATGCAGCTAAAAATGGACTATCTCAGCTAGCAAAAACGATTTTAATTTACCTAATTTGCATATTTATCATAAAAAGGACGTACGCGTTTACTCTAATGCATAGAAATTTTTAGTATTCGCTGTATTGAGATTCGATCTTTTGAGAATCGCTGCATTGAGATTCTGCTGTATTGAGACTTCGCTGTAATGAGAATCGCTGTATTGAGACTTCGCTGTGTTGAAACTTCGCTGTAATGAGAATCACTGTATTGAGACTTCGCTGTAATAAGAATCGCTGTATTGAGACATCGATGTAATGAGAAACGCTGTTTTGAGTCTCGCTATTTTAAGTTTCGCTGTTGTGGGTTTCGCTGCATTGGGGACATGCCGACTAGCCGATATTTAACCACGCCCCTTCACTATCCGCCTATATACTTGATCGCTGCTGTGGAAAGTACCTGTCCCCTATTCTATAGTTATGCCCAATCAGAATTTTTCCAGGAAGTTTCTCCGCGAGGAATTCACATGGATCTGAAGACTTGTGTAGTCATCAAACTTTGAAATTATGATGCGGATAACATCTCTGGAAACTTTTACTGTGTATTTCAAAAATTTCTACACGGTTGCTACTGTGCAGGATCCTGTACTAAAAGTTGGATGGTGTTTATTAACTGTGAGCCAATGTCAAATTTCGCGGAACAGCTTGAAAATTCAATAAGGAAGGATTGTTCTGTGTTTCTTTGCTGCAGTGGTTTGTTAAATAACTGAAATGCAAATGAAAAGCAAAGACTATTCCATAGTTTTATTATTTTCTGCTGAACAATGTTTGATATAAGATTTTTCACCCATGTGGAGACATGCTATACTAATACCGACTGCGTATTGGTGAGCCGGCTAATTTCTACCACTTTTTGAGGGAAAACTTAATAGAAGCTTTCAGTTAAAGACTTTGAGACTGTAACAAATTTTTTATTTTTCAATTTCCAAGCATTTTGTAAAAAGCAGATTATAGAAAACTGTATATTTGCTACTCTCTCAAAGTGTTTTTCCTACTTATTATGATGATCCTTCATACAAAGTCAATTCAAACGAGCTGCCTGAAATAGAAAAAATTACGACTTATTATTTAAATTCGCCGTTCCTTATAATTTTCCTTGTCAAAATTTCAGCTATGAAAAACCCACTACTTTTGCAACGGGGAGCTGTCCAATGGCCCATCGTACATTGGAGCGACGGCAAATGGTCCCAAGTCTTCGGCTCGAAAATTCTACGGTTTCGAATTGGTCATAAAAAGAACACTGTCGGTCGAATACAATGGGAAAATGACTGTGTCTACGAAAATGCTACTTTCGACCAGTTCCAAGATTGGCTCCGAGCTACTAAAAATTGCCCTGAAAATCCCATGGCCACTCGTGACCCAACGTCTCATTGGGCTTATATGGGCTATCAATATATGTTCGAACTTTTCGACAAGGACGACGACACTATCAGTGCCATTGAATGGGATCGTCTGGGATTGGATAAGGATGGATGGCAAAGTACGATATGGATCGGGAGTCAGGGCGCCTATACGCCGTGTCACTTCGATACGTACGGGTTCAATTTAGTTTTGCAGATAAAAGGTATAAAATTTGGTAAAATTTTGGGTCCATGGGAGGAAAGAGGAGCGGCACTTGAAAGGTTCCGGGTATGTGAAAAATCGAGCTGCAGTACAAAACAACGTTTTTTGGTTGCCACTTGATTAAAAGTGAAAATAAAACGGAATGGACACCCTCAGGAAGTGGTCAATCATATAGCTATAGTGGGGTCCGCCACCCTTTGACGTGAAAATATGTGTCTACCACTTTAAGTAGAATAGAATAGGATAAAATGACCATTCCTAAATGAGTTATCGCCCCGAAGAAATGGATTTTTGTTAGTAATTTAGTTCACAATGCTTTAAACATTGGGAAACACGTGCCTGGCGGAAATGAATCATCTTCGATTATAGGCATGTTCTCACCTCATGGACCAATGGTCAGTCGGAAGTAAAACATGAAAATTAACAAAATGAAGATGATAAATTCGAACTTTACTTAGAGAGATAGATACAGGCAACATTTCGTTAGAACGCTTGTATGTAACACTTAAAATCGGAAACAAGTAAATTATTTATGCTCTTTGTTCTTCCTAGGTATCAGAATGAAACTGAGTAATTGGGAGTCTCGAGAGCTTATGTGACCCGTCAAACTGAAAAAATAATATAGTAAAACTGTGAAGTAGTAGATATTTAAGTCGCCATTACTTACATTCGGCATTTTAAATTTACGAACATTTTGTGAAAATCAGGCTGCCGATTTCTACAGTCCGTTTATTTTCAAATGAGCCTCCGAATACAAAGTAATCCGTAAATTCGTGGGCAGATAATAAACTTGCGTCGTATTTTATAAGATTTTTTTATTAACAAATTTTTATTGAATTCTATTTCAAATGAAAAAAAATTTTTTGTTTCTTTTTATTTTTATTAATTTTTTATCCAGTTAGCTCTCTTGCACCGTCCTTACTTAGTTTAAATCGCGGCGACCAGAACTGCTCATTCGAATATGCTTCCATCGGATTCGATATATCCGGGAAATGATGAATTTAGACTCGATTTGCTGCTTCATTCTCGTTTTAATCGTCCAAAAAATCAACAGCATCCATTGTTCAACTACTGGACCATCTATGCAATCGCAAAAAACGTATATAATCGGCCTTTTAAACCTGAGGTGGGGCAGGATTGAAAACTAATTATCATAATCGTCGATATGATAATCATCGGCGACGAGCTCACCAAAATAAATTAATCCTGGATTATAAGTGACGTCCAATCTCCGATTACTACAATCGGCCTAACAGAAACGCTTTGAACATTCAAGAATCGAGGAGTCTCCATAATCTTCAATGTTATCTAACATACGTTTCTATACAGTGAACCATCGCATTTCAGCGTTGCATTTGAGCCTGTTATATCAATAATAATTCATCTGTCTGAACATCATTCTTTTCTGCTTCAAGTGTTACAAATATGTACTGATCCGTTATTCCGAATTCGATCTACTGACACTACTCAAGTTTTCGTGCAGATTTTTTCTAATTCTGCCTGTATCGACATGCGTAAGTTTTGGGATGTTGACGTTAAAATCAATTATAGTTGCTCTGTAAGCCTTGAATAGTGATAAAACATTAGTTAATTTAATTAAAAATAATTGAAAACTGGAATCCGAGATCATCTTTATTAAATGGTTTCTTTGATTAAAAATTTATGACTTTTTGATACATCTTGAAATTCTGGTTTTAAGTTTAGGATTTAAAAGATATTGTTTTATGTACGTTCTCTATGCAATTTTGCATCTGATAAACTTTTCCTAACTCTGGAATTTCTAGGTCGGAAAAGATGGACCCTATTCCCGCCCCGATCGACGCCCATCTTGCGTCCGACGAGACTACCGTACGAAGAGTCGAGCGTTTTTTCCCGAATAGATCTACTGCACGCTGCCGACGACGAAACGTTCGTGGAAAAATCGGCGCCCAGAATGGTAATTTTGGAACCGGGCGATATTTTGTTGGTGCCAAAACATTGGTGGCATTTCGTGCAATGTCTGGACGACGGATGTATTTCGGTGAATACGTGGGTCGATTTGCAATCGGACAGGTGACTCTTTCTTTATTTGCTTTCTTTGAATAGCGACTTTTATTATCTACCACTTACATATTCTTTCTTTTTTCTGTCTTCATATTTGGTTCTCTAATTTAATTTTCTCCATTTTTCATTTTCTGCAAATTTCATTTTTGCTTTATTTTTTCTGAAATTTACCCTTGTTGAATTAAGCGGGATGTTTATGACATGATGAACCATATTTGCAGCAAAGAGTAGGTTAGCATGCTTCTGATTTTTCGGTGAGTATCAAAATTATGATAGCAGCTGGACTTTCAGTTGTATCCAATATTCACTTTTTGTTGGATAAATATGACGGTGAAAGGTCTTTATTGTTTCACATGTCACTAGTTCAGTTGCGAAAAATTCAATAGAAAAAACGAGTAAATATAAAAATTCTATTCGTAATGAACTTTTTTTAATTTTTTCAAATTAACTTTGATCAGAATTTCGATAATTCTGGTTCTTCTTATGACTGAAGTTTACAAAATTTATTACGTCAAAGGCGGCCACTTTTTATAAAAATGTAAGCATTAAAATTCTGCGATAAGTTTGCTGCCAGTTAAAGCATTTCTATAGTATAGAGTGCACTCGAAATAAATCAAATTTCGACTTCGATATTACTTACTGAACTGAAAATGTTTTTCATTTTTGACTTGTACTATGAAGATTGTAAATAACTTATAGTCTGATAATAAACTTGATTTCTTCATTTTCTTGGAATTTTTCACTCTGATTTCATTATAATTGTAAATTTGTTTAGTGTGTTTTTATCTTTCTTTCCGATGTTATAGAATTCTTCCAATTTTTTAGAGATGATAAATTATCAGAATCCATAATTAGTGCCGTAATAAGCATGACCAAAAATCACTTAACAGGTCATCTGTTGAACATTAATGACGATGGACCTGATCTTTCCGATATTATGAATCTTATCAATGCTTTTTCGAGTGATGCTCCTAATATCGAATATGATGAAAATCCCGGTGATCAATTTCTCGAAAAGTTTTTATCCAAGTTTTCCGATTCGCTAATCGAAATTCCTTTGGTCAATCGCGAAAATTACAAAAAACAAATGGAAAGTCGAGATGATGCGAGAAATAAGATTGACGAAGACGAGCTCAATGAAAGATCAATAGTTGATGCTATAGTCAATGCGGAAACTATTGCAGTTATAAAGAGATTATTATTGGCTAGAAAAAATAAATAGCTCTTGCGATTTTTCATCTGGAATTTTACCAAGTAACAGGTTTGATGATGTTCAATTCCAGAGTTTTCAGCATGAAATTCGATGAGGGTTAAAGCGAACAGACATTATTCTATAGTCTCTTTTTTATAAAATGTATCCAAATAGAAAAGCGACACAAATCAGTATTTTCGTCAAAATCGTTTGCATAGATCTCTTACCCTAAAATTCTGGACTAGAAAAATTTTTAAAGGCGAGTTCAGTATACTCACAAATATCTAGTCCGATACGATGTATTGTCTATCAGAAAATCTGAAATACTACAAATGTGCCTCTCACTTTCATTAGATAGAAGCTTTTCTTGAACAGCAGACTATAAATAGGGTATAAGTTATATTTATAAAATTATAAAAACCATAATTTTTGGATATTCTGGTGCAATTTTTCATTACCGTCAGTTGCGAAGGACATGTAAAACAATATTTATTGCCTAAAACAGTACATATACAAAAATTCTCACATGAGAACGGTCGTTCGCCCGACTAAGAATCGTGATATAACAGTTAAAATAGTCAAATTAAATTGTGAGATATATTAACATAGAATAATTTTGATCGTTGAAAAAGAGAAATGATCCAAGCCAATTCCGCTCATTTTTCGGCTGGAGCCGATTCGTCCAAGCGACGTTTTGGCTTCCTGAAAATAATTGAATTCGATTAATAAAATAGAAAGAAGCCGCAAGATTTAAAGCATTCTGACAAACTAATGATTGATTAAAAAACCCACCATGTCGGTTTCAGCCTTTTTTCCTTAAATTCTAAATAATATTTGAAAGAAAATAGTATATTGTACTTTCATAATCCTCCGCTGAAGCTTATGGCGCATATTTCGAGTAAACAAATCCCATAGCAAAAGATCCCGGATCACGATTTTGACGATAGTAATAACTTTCGTCATTTTTCAATTCACAAGCGTTTTAAAAATATCAGATTATAAATTCTTAGATGTTGAATCTTGCGCTGTAAAGATTTTGAGATGTGCGACTTTTATCAGGATTATTCATACAATATTACCCTCCACATCGAGAACGAATTTTTGATTTTTTATTTGCTTGACTAAAACACTAAAGTTTGCAGATTGAAAATAATTCACTTACAACAGCGCTGGATGCTGAAAATTCGATTTTCCCGCGCCGAAACTACGCGTAAATGGCGACATTAGCGCATCGGTCGGGCTTTGGAAAAAGTTTTTGAATTGCTTGGCCTTTTTGATCGCCGGAGTTGCTTTCGGCGGCGGAATTTGCTTCTCATCGATACCGCCAACGTCCGTAGCCGAAAATTTTTCATCGTTGAAGTTCTTCGTAATCGATGAGACATCGGCTGGTTTGCGAAAATCGTCGTCGTCGCCGACGTTACGATCGTCGGTTAGCAATTGTTCTTGTTGGCAACTTTTCAAATTCAAATTTTCCACAGCTTTCAAATTGCGTTTCATTTTTGGCGTTGTAATAGATGACATTGCTCGAAATTTAGAGAATAAAATTATAATTTTTCGATGTTACCTTGACCTAATGGCACAGCTGAAAAACGAATAAAAGCATGCTGTTGAAGCGGTTTGAAGCATAAACAATCGAGATCGGAGGAAAATTCGACTGTTGACATTTCTGCGATTCAAAGTAAAGAAAGAATAGTGGAATATAAATTATTTATTCTTCTTAGGGTGGCCAACAGTTTCCAAAAATGAAATTCCCGTTCATTTCCCGGTTTCCCCGATTGTAGGCCATCCTGTCTTCTTTTTACTTTTTCTAAATTTGCATTTGAATGAAGGGAAATTTTGAATGTGAAATCAGTTCTTTCAACAAATGCGGAAAAAAATTTGACCATCAGCACCAAAATGGCGCCTTTGGCCGTTCTAGATGGCAGAAATCTCAGAGTTTTCCGAGGCTTCCGGCTTTGAACATATTTATCATTATTTATTGATTTGGCTCGAGCGCGGGTCTTAGAAAGTGAATTATCATTGCTCAATTCACAATGTTTTAACGCATATGCTTCAATGATCTGTTTGGATCCTAACTATATGATTTTCCAAGAAAGATTGCCATTTTTCAATTGATTGTCTTGCCATTCTTTTCTGACTTGATGAAGATATTGAATAAAATGCACGAAAACTAGCTTTATCTGTGCAACCAAAATTTTCCCCCAGGTTGCACGTTGCAACCAGACCTGTACAAAAAGCCACGGCTGTTTTTTGTTGTTACTTTAGTTTTTTCATTCTGAATTAACATTGCATTGAAACATTTGTTTTACTTCCGTTTTCTTTTTTGATGTTCGTTCAGAAATATCCAAATATCTGCCCGTTACAAGTGGTGTACCAAAAGGAAGTGTTCTTGGTCCTGTACTCTCTTTTTGATGTTTATGAAAGATAAGTGAACTATCAAAGTGATTGTGTACTTTTTGCTGACCATCTGAAATTTTTCAACAAAGCAGGAAAGTGTGGTCATCTGCAAAATGATTCGAATAAAGTAATTGTCTGAAGCCAAAAAAGAGAGTAACGTCTTAGACCTTGGGAAAAATAATGCAGAACAAGTTTACTCATTGGGATATTCAACTTTACCCGAGGTTAGTCAAGTAAAAGATCTTGGAATCATATTACTGACACTCTCACAAACTGCAACGACCAAGTATGGGTAAACTTCTCAACCCCCCCCAATCAGGTTTTATTTGCACAGGCCAGGTTACAATGTGCAGCTTGGGAAACCAGGTTCCATATGCAACTAGGGGAAAAGTTTTGGTTGCACAGATAAATTTTTGGTTGCTCACTCTGAAATCAATAAATTAGCTTAATTTCAAACCCTTAAAAGCTAGTTTTCTTGTATTTCATTCGATTGGCATCGGTGTTAGGCTTTTAAAATCCAATTTTCTGAGTTTTGGAGAGAAAATGAAAAGGTTGGTATGAGTACATAACTTGTTTTTTTTCAAATTTTTGGATTTTTATATTCTAAAACGCTGAAAAAAGAAACTTTTTAACTTTTGTTTCGTAAACGGAAGGTTTAATATTTCAGTGAATTCAATGAATTTTCAGTCGGGCAAACTACAATGCAAAAACTAGGAAAGCAACCAAGAATATCGATTCCTCTAACAGCAAGAATTTCTAATCGGAATCAAAAAGTTTTAATCACGCATTAAAGATCACAAAAGATTTTGGGAAAATAAGCGAGAAAATCTTGGTTTTCGTCAAATTCGTCAAAAAGCAATACAGGATTCAACATTTATCCATTGATAATTTAAATCTATGAGCATTGGCTAGAATGACATTTTCTAACCGCGCATTAGCATAATATAGAAAAATTATGAATGAATTAAAATCTGGCGCAGAGCGCCGGAAAATTTTCACTTTTTCCATTTTATAAACGCATAGAAATGCAATTCCAGACAGGAAACCGTACAACCTAATCGAAAGAGCAATCAGGCTTCAAGTTGCACTGTGCATCTTGACAGAAAAAATTTGGTTGCACAGCCTGAAAGTTACTGTGCGCAAAAAAAGCCTGAACCCAATTACTAGTAGGGCTCTTTTCGTAACAGTGTTTTTATCTGCCAAAACATGGTTTTGGCAAGAATTTGTGCGTCAGAAAAATTCTATATCCGGATATCCGGAGGTGCAAAAAACACGGATACCCGGATATTTTAATGTTGTTTGCATAGAGGTAAAAAGAAGTCAAATATTGAGTAATGATTAATGTTACGTTACTTTCTTAAACTGCAATATCTCAGAAAGTGCAGTAGGAATAGTAGTGTTGAGATAGATTATTGAATGTTCATTATTAAACTCGTATCTGAGCTGATTACAGGCTTTTTTCCGCACGCCTTCATCCGCACAGTGCGGAAATGACCCAAAATTTTTTCCGCATACAAAAATTTTTTAGGTTCGAAGTTTAAATCATTTAAAAAATGCGTGAAATGAGCGACAATTACAGATTGCTGAGAAAATAATGGAAAGTATCTGTTTTTCTGGCTCAAAAACATTATTTTAGATTGATCGAGCAAAATTAATAGTTGCTGCTGTCATTTCTGTGATTAGAGCTGAAGATTTATAGATTTCAATTGATTTTCCAATTGATTCAATTTCTACATTTTGATATTCTAGAATGCTGGAGAATGAGCCTTTTCAACCTTTATTTCTAAAATTAAAGGTTTGCATTTTCAGTTGAAAATTGTTTAGTTTCCCGATGACAAAATTTGTATTCAAAGTTCAGAAAACTTCAAGTGAGAGAAAGAATTCATGAAGATCAATATTGAATCTCAATTTTCAACATAATCCGAACCTAATACTGAAGATTAATAATTGATGAATGGGATGAGGAACTTCAAATGATGAAAACCATGCACAATTAACTTCCGATGCATCACACCAGAGAATTTTTGAACAGAGGAGCTACTGAAATGTTGGAAAATGTATTCTAGAGATAATTTGTAATACTTTCGGTTTAGATTTTTCCTAGAAAAATGATGGTATTAAATATGTGTGAAGAAACGTGGGAAAATCAGCAAATTCGTATGAAAATTCCAATTCACATTACAAAGTGACGAGTTTTACTCACTCTAGCAGGGACATGTATAAGATTGATGGAAACAATCAGGGACAACCGAGAAATCAAACTAAACTTCTTTTTGGCTGTTCCACAGCGGAGCGCCGGAAAAATTTGAGATTTTTACTATCTAAATCGCAACAAAATGCACCTTTTCAATGCCAGCAGTAGAAACGCCCAAAAAAAATTCCGTTCTGTGCGGAAAATACCCAAAAAATTTTCCGCACAGCCCAAAAAAGTCCGCACTGTGCGGAAAAAAAAACCCTGACTGAATAGCAGGGTTTTTTTAGCACGGTGCTAATGAAACCAGAGCCATGCTAATGGATATTTTTGGACGTTAGCACGCGTGCTAATGACTGATAGGGAGAAATTTTTGAAAAAAGTTTGAAAAGAAAGTTATTGTGGTAAAAAATCAAAAATCACCGTTTTCACAAATGAAAACTTCGTCAATATCGTCATTCTCTTCGTCACTTTTGCATAGTTAATGACTTTGGTACGAATCTGAATTTGCTTCGGCTCTAACGTCTTGGGCACTGCTTAGGCAATTAAAAAAAGATGTTTTGACATATGCTAAAGTTTAGGCAAATCAGTAATACTGAGTATACTGAGTAGCAAATATAATTGTACGTTTTCTGAAAAAATCAATCGACAACCAGTATTGAAGTTGAAGTGCAGTTGCAGATACAATGAAAAGATGTAAACGTTTATGGAATCTGAATGCGAATTTAGCTATTCCTAAAAGTATTACTGTCAAACTAACTACTGAATATACTTGTCGGTGAACTAATTAAATGCATAATGTAAAAATGAACTGATTCTACTAGAATCGAATGAGAGATTTATTCCTTTTAAGAGTACCAAAATAAAGCATGACTTCATGAGTTGAAACAATAAAAGCATGTTATGAGAATTAACAAACTCGCACATTAGTTTGGCACCAACAATGTAGAATTTGTCAACAATGCTAAGTGTGCTAATGAAATATTTTTTCATTAGCACGAATGCTAATGGAACTCGTACTAAAAAAACTCCTGCTGAATAGTATATGGCGCTTATATAATTTGAACCTTTTGTTGTTGAAATTTTGTGTAATAATGTAGCACCTAACTTCTCGGTAACCTTTACTTCCTTATTGAACAGTGAAAATATCCGGATATTTCTTCACATCCGGATTATCCGTTTTTCGAAATATCCGTCCGGATATTCGACGCAAATCACTAAATGGCACAACAAATTTTGAGCGTTTGTGCCAATTGGCATAAATTTTTTGACTGGTCTAAGGCTAAATTCTTTGATTTTTAGTCATTTTAGGGGCTGTAAACGTAAAATTTTCTTGGCGCTCCGCAATGAGTCAATGAATATAATATTTACTACTTTTATTTGTCTCGGAGGCGAGAGAATTCTGTTGGAAAAGTTTGTATTATCGCAACAGACTTTGGGATTTTCAATGACTGATAAATGAATAGAAATTGTCAACTTCCTCTGTTCATTCAGTGGCATTGGGGGAACCAAAATTTTTCTTTTTGGTGTTTGATTCGAAGAGAAAATTTAACATTGTTGGCACAATTTTCCAGCCAAAAAATTAGGCGATGCGACTTTCGACTTGGTTTTTTCAGGAGAAAACAATTATAGACATCCTTAATTTAATCTTTACATCATTGTTAGGAAAAATTTCGGAGCCGAAAAAAGACAAACTTAAGCAAGATCGATATATGGAATAACCTTCCTTCAGATGCTATCAATTTTTTCAGTCTGCAATGTTTTAAAAACAAAATTATGAAAATCGATTTTTCCAAATTCTATGGGCGAGCGCTTTAGTTCGTTACACTTTGTAACCTGCGCTTCCTAGACTAATCGAACTTGTCTTTACTGTATCATGGTTTTATCAAACTTCGGGCATAAAACTTTTTGAAGGTTTTTAGTATAATTTTATGTTGAAACAATTTTTCTGTGCCATTGGCACAAATTCTTTTGGCAGTTTGTGGATGCGTCGTGCCGTCAGTGTTTTTTTGCTCAAAACTTTTTGCCCCATTTGAGGAAAAACCTCAAAAAATTTTCCTCATGAGGAAAAATCAATTTCTTAGTTTCGTTGCTTAAAAATCGCTTAAAATCATTTCTGATGTGTTTTTTGAACGTTTCTCATTAACTTGCATTTTATTCCCCAAAAAACCGGAATTTTTTCTGCAAAACGTTTCGAGCTAACGAACTGCTTGTAAATAAACATTTAAGCGAGTTTACATGACCCAAGCAAGAGAATAATTCAACGGCATAACCTACATTTCTTATATTTCTTTGACGATATAAAACAACTACTAATTTTGACAGAACAAATAAATCAAACAGTAAAGTTTGATAAAAAAAATAACAATGAAAAGTAAAATTTCAAAACTGATTCTGAACAGCTGACAATCTGACATAAAGGTATGAACTTGACCACAGGGCTTCTGCGAAGGCCAGGTTCCAATGTGCAAGTTGGGGAAAAATTTTGGTTGCACAGATAAATTTTTAGTTGTTCACTCTAAAATCAGACTCGTATGTTCGTATGTCGGAGACTTGGGCGTACTTATATCCTAAAACTTGAGTTTTAGAGATCACTTAATTTCGATTACTAAGAAAGCTCACAGCTTAAGTTCCTTGAAAATTAGAGCATTCACATCCCATGATACATCTAACCTGGTGCATGATTTTACAGTTCATGTCAGACCTCTATTGGAATATTGTTCCACCGTTTGAAATCCTTTCTATGCCTCAGACATAAATCTCATTGAAAGGGTCCAGAGAAGGTTTACCAAAAGAATATGTGGTTTGAGTCCATCCTTTCATATGAGGAGCGTATGGTGAAGTTATGCTTGGAAATACGTCGACTGCGCCTTGCATTATGTATGATGTTTCAAATTATGAAGGGACAAGCCTGTCTGCCAAAATCGGACTTTTTTATTAGCAGCAATTTTGGGTCTACCCGTCGTAAAAATGATCACAAACTCCAAACTGGTAAAGCAAAAAAAATATTAGGTTATATGATTTCTCTAATAGGTATATTAATACCTGGAATCAACTTCCGAATGAAATTCTCAGTTCTTCTAATTCACAGACATTCAAAATGAAAATTGCCAAAATTGATTTCTCAGATTATCTCGGGGGAGCGTGTTAGCCTACTACAGAAATGTAACCTGCGCTTCCTATTACTTGTCACTGAATTGTATACTGTAGCGCATATTTTTGACCTTATATCCCTATTTTTGATCTCTAATTTATTCGTTCAAATCTTCTAAAATTTATCCTTCACATTTATTCATTATTTCTTCGTTCTCGACTAATTATATTTTGTATTGTAATTTTGTGCTTTTTTTCGACAGGTAATAAAATCGGCTAATTTTAGCAATACGGTAAGTAACCAAAATTGCCTGAAGTTGAGTTTTCCTTGTTGGTGGTTGCTCAAAAGTACAGAATTAGTTTGGTTTTTAGGGCGGTCGGAGTGGAATGGTGAATGGCGAGGTCAAAAAGGTGCATCTTTGGTCTCAAATAAAAACGTATTATTCGTGTATATAAATGAGAATAAATCAAATTTCTTGGATTTGATTGTGTTTGAGGTTGTATTATGCATTTCAAGTGCTTAGGCTTAGGCTTAGTCAAAAACTGGATATATTTTGGTAGAAAGGTATGATTACTGTAATTTCCATGAAAAATTTTCAAAATTTTTTTCAAGTTTTTTTTTGGAAATTACTGTTTTCCGCCCTTTTTTCCAATT
Source organism: Romanomermis culicivorax (assembly GCA_963922205.1). Lineage (NCBI taxonomy): Eukaryota > Metazoa > Nematoda > Enoplea > Mermithida > Mermithidae > Romanomermis > Romanomermis culicivorax. Next base: position 428,718 of record CAWUHX010000180.1, read on the forward strand.
TTTTTTTAAAGTTTTTGATTTGAAACATTGAAAAATGAGGGTTTTTGGTAAAAAGTCGAACTTACCGTATTGTAAATTCCTGCCATAAAATCTTTCACTCATTCATTCAAAATCAATAAATTAGCTTAATTTAATTTTATTGGAAAACCACCAAAAGCTAGTTTTCTTCCATTTCATTCGATTCGCGTCGGTTTAAGGCTTTTAAAACCAAATTTTCTGAGTTTTGGAGAGAAAATGAAAAGATTGGTATGAGTGACTTGTTCGCCGAAGTGCCAAAAATTTTTCTGGGATTTTGATATTCTAGAACGCTGGAAAATTAACCTTTTCATTTTTTATTTCCTAGACAGAAGGTTTAATTTTTCAGTGAATTCAATGAATTTTCAGTCAAGCAGACTACAATTCAAAAACTAGGAAAACAACCAAGAACTTTGATTCTTCAACCAGCAAGAAATTCCACTTGGACTCAAATCGTTTTAATGACACAAATGTCAAAATCTTCTCAAAGACCGCAAAAAGACTTTGGGAAAATAACCGAGAAAAATCTTGCTTTTCGTCAAATTCTCAAAAAAACGACGCAGGATCAAAAATTTTTCCATAATATCTTGATAATTAAAAGCTATGAGCATTAGCCAGCATGACATTTTAAGAGCGCATTGGAACAATATAGAAAAATTATTAAATAATAAATATCCGGCGCGAAGCGCCGGAAATTTCAACTATTTTCAATCTTATAACGCGTTAAATGCACCTCCGAACAGGAAACCATCAAACAAATTTTCCTCAAATTGGTGCCTGAGTACAAAAAAATTTTCCTCAATTTCAAAAAAAGTTCCTCAAAAATAGTCGATTGAGGAAAAAAACTGTGCGTAGCGGCCACCGTTTTTTTCCTCAAATGGGGTCTTTTGAGGAAAAAAGTTTCGAAATGAGGAAAAAAATTTTGGGTATGGTTCTCATTGTGGAAAAAATTTTTGGGAACTCTAGACCGAAAAGATGCGTTTTGGTGGACTTTAAAAAGTCAAAATCTCAAAATTTTCCGGCGCTACGCGCCGGGCCGGTCATGGGTATAATTATAACTATATTCTATGAGGCGCGGTCGTTAGCATATCTACTTCGACTTACTAATTAATGCTCAACAGTTTCTATCAATCAAGTTAGCTCGTTTCATTTTCTAATCGTTTACAGTCAATTATGTCGCCGGAAATAGAGATTGTTCATCAAGTCTCTCAATTTTAAAAAAACGATGATTGGAATTTTTTAAACGTTTGCAACCTCAACCTTTGCGTTTATTGAAGATGGAAATTGAAGACATCATTCTGGACTGTGATTTTAGAACTTCTGCTCATTATCTGTTGGAGAGATTTATTTTCCGGTGTTTTAGAATATATAAACCCGAAAATTTTTCCGGCGCTTGGCGCCGGAATTCGAAACAAGCTACACTCCATCAGTTTGATTTTAATTCATTTCTCAACGTTGTGAAGGTTCATTTTCCAGAGTTTTAGAAAGCGAAAATCCAACAATTTTTCCGGCGCTCCGCGCCGGGCCGAGAACTAAATAAATTTAGATGATTCTAATCGGAACCACAGAAATGTTAATAGCGGATTTAGTCCCGAGAACTCTATCGTTAACATGCTTCACCCGTTCCTGTAGAACACCAATATATTCTTCATGAGCTCATATTGACTAACATAACCAGAATTTTCTCAATTTTTTCCTCATTTTCGCAGGTTTCTGACTCCAAATACAACGAAATGCTTGGATATGCTCCTAAAATGCATAAAAAATCATCCGTAGCCACATTATAAACGTTTTTAAAAATGAGGAAAAAAATTTTGGGTCCGGTTCTCATGTGGAATAAATCTTCGAGGAAAAAAACGGTGGACCGGCGCACTGTTTTTTTTCCACGAACTTTTTTCCACAAATGTGGAAAGGGGTCAAATTTTTTTTCCACATGTGGAAAAAAAATTTTTTCGTCCTAAAATCCTCGTTTTTTGGCTTAAAATGCTCACAGACGCTTTATCGCACTGTTTTTGAGCTTTTTCAAGCCTTCCGGTGTTTTCAGAGAAGTTAATTCATTAAAATTGGAGGAAAAATTGAAATGTTCGGTTTTAAAGCCTAATCTACAAGCATTGTTGAACAAATTTCCTGGCAAACTATCCAAGAGCATAATTGACTTGAATTACACAAGAAATCAATGGTCAAGTCCTCTATGATGACAAGTGAAAGCCCAAAAAAGATGGTATTCTTTCCGGCGCGCAGCGCCGGAAAATTTTTTGGGTATATTGACATTCTGAGATGCTGGAAAATCAATTTTCCGAACATTTATTTCAAGAATTAGATTCCAATTTTGTGTTCAAGAGTCGTAATTTCTAGAATTTTACAAAGTATAAATTTCCTAAAGATATTTCCATGAAGCTTTTGAATTGATTTTAAGTTAGAAAACAAATAATCGCATCATAAATCATAGAGACTTGACGTGTATTGATCTTTCTCAAAAGGGAAAATTCCAATCTTCATTAAATATTATGATAAAATGTTGAAGATTACCAATTAAAACATGAGATACTACGTTTAAGATGATGAAAACTATTATAGATTAAGTGATAAATGAAGGTAGACATGATAAAAGCCGCGCCTGAGCTACTTAATGAATGATGATGATTATTAAAGTTATAACCGGCGCGTAGCGCCGGAAAATTTTGAGATTTGGACCTCCTAAAATGCACCAAAATGCATCTTTTCAATATGAAAACCCCAAATTTTTCTTCCACATTTGTGGAAAGACCTCAAAAATTTTTTCCACATTCCAGATTTTTTTTCCACATTATAGTGCAAATGTGGAAAAAAAACAGTGGACCGGCGGCCGAAGTGAACTCAAGCTAATCTTCACAGTAAAGGATGAATAAACAAAGATGCCGCTATAAATGCATTAAATTTAAAAGCGTGTCATATGATCACCTCGATTCGGATTTTCATGGCCGCACTCATTCTTGTACATATTTTTCATGACCAGCTGTATCGTACAATATAGTTTCTCAAATGAGAACAGCAAGGTATTATTGGTAAACAAATAATCTGGATTGTGATTCTACTGTATTGATGTCATGACAAATTCGATTTTTCTTCCAGGAGGAGGACCACCAGTGTCACTGTTTTTTCCCCAAATCGTGCTTTTTCGGGAAAAAAAATTTTGGGCTCTTTCCCCATTTGGGGAAGAAAATTTTGGGGATCGGATACAGAAAAGATGCATTCTGGTGCATTTTCGAAGGTCATAATCTCAAAATTTTCCGGCGCTTTGCGCCGATTATTACTTGAATAATCATTCAAGGCTGGAAAAAACCTAACCTAAAAAATTTTCAAATTTAGGTTTTAGGTTTTTTACTAGGTTTTTTTAGGTTTTTTAATGTTATTTAGGTTTTTTCTAGGTTTTATATTTTGTATTGCCCTACAATCGCTTACAAGACTACTTTAAGCCATATGAATTTTGTAAAATTAATGATAAAAGGCTAGCACACCTTTTCATATCAAAATAATGAGTCAAATGAAGAAAATTTATAAACTCAAAACTAAGTGCACAACACAACAACTTGACACGACACACAAACAGGGTTGGCAAGACCTAGGTTTTTTGGGTTTTTCTGGGTGCATTTTCTTGACATAATTTGGGTTTTTGGGTTTTTCTTAATTCTTTTAAATTTTCAGATAGTATTGTTTTCAGAAAAAGAATTTAGTTTTCAGTTTTTTTTAAATTTTAAACTTTTTTTATATTTTAAATTTTTTTATGTTTCCTAAAATTTTTTGTCATCGTTTTATTTTTTTCATTAAAAAAATTTTTTTAATTTTTTTTTATTTTTTCAAAATTGAAAAAAATTTTTCATAGGAAACGCGAATGGGAAAAACACGGTTCCTGCGCTACGGAAGTCAAATCTTTGCCCGATAAATCGGCCTATTTTAATGGTGGATTGAAAATGCACGATTCCTATAATTTGATAAGGTAAAAAATGACGTTATCAATTTTTTTGATAAGAAAATTTGTTTATTCTTCAAAGTTTCAAAGTTAATTTTAAAAAATCAATATTTTGCATTATTTTCGGGATTTATCACTTAAATTTATAAATTTTTAAATGTTTTCAAAAATTTTAAATTTTTTTCTTTTTTTGTTTTATTTTTTCGTTTTTTCCTGTTTGTTTTTTGTTTATCTTTTTTTGTTTTTTGTTGTTTTCTGTATTGTATTTTTTTATGTTTTCATTTTTTTCTTTCTTCTTTTGTTTCTGGTTCGTTGTTTTTTGTTTTTTTTTTTAATTTTTTTCTGTTTATTTTTTGTTTGTGGTTCGTTAGTTTTTCTTTTTTTTGTTTTTTCTTGTTTGTTTTTCGTTTTTTTCCCTTTGGTTTTTTTTGTTTTCTGTATGGTATTGATTTATGTTTTTTTTCTTTCTTTTTTTTTTGTTTCTGGTTCGTTGTTTTTTTTTGATTTTTTTCTGTTTGTTTTATGTTTTTCTTTTCTTTTTTTGTTTTTTGTTGTTTTCTGTATTGAATTTTTTATGTTTTCATTTTTTTCTTTCTTTTTTTGTTTCTGGTTCGCTGTTTTAATGAGCCAAATCGATAAAATCGTTGTGCAATGTGCAGTCGTGACTCGTGTAAATATGTTACAACCAAATGTATAGTCAGTCTTGAACACTGTTCAGCAATTTAATACACTTTATACATTAAAAATAACATTCTCATACATATTTTAAGTAAAATGATCATTCATTAGTACAAAACTGGAACAAAAACCCTAGAAAACCCCACCAAAAAACCCAAAAACCCAAAAATGAAGATTTCAAAAACTGGGCTTTTGCCAACCCTGCACACAAATCACAAAGTCAAATGACCAACATTTATTTAGCTTTTATCACATATTTCAGTCTGCAGCATTATACCAATCAATCTCTTCGACGTTTTCGCCATCAGTTTCGTCGCCAGACTTCTCATTTTCAGCAATATTGTTGAGTTGATTCGAATACATATTTTCCAGTGTTTATGCATAGTACATCGATACTGTATAGGTAGATAGTTCAAACCATGAAGTAAATAGAAATGTTTTCCACAGGTAACCTAAAAGGCTTTATCTGTGCTTTCCTATACCTCTAGTATGCTAAACATTAGGAAATATGCATTTTTTTACAGAATTTCCAAAAAACCTAAAAAACCTAAAAACCTAAAAAATCAGACCAACCTAGGTGTTTTAAAAAAACCTAAAAAACCTAGGTTGAAAAAAACCTATGTTTGTCAGCCCTATCATTATTATGCATTACTTAGCTCAGGCGCGTTTTTTTGGTTGTTCACTCTAAATTCAATAAATTAGCTTAATTTTACCGGAAAAACCATCAAAAGCTAGTTTTCTTCTATTTCATTCGATTCGCATCAGTTTTAGGCTTTTAAAACCAAATTTTCGGAGTTTTGAAGAGAAAATGAAAAGATTGGTGCGAGTAAGTGCCAAAAATTTTTCTGGGATTTTGATATTCTTGAACGCTGGAAAATGAACCTTTTCAACTCGTATTCAAAACACAGAAAGTTTAATTTTCCAGTGAATTCAATGAATTTTCAGTCCGGCAGACTACAATTCAAAAACTAGGAAAGCAACCAAAAATTTTGGTAATTTTTTTACAAGTCGGTTCCCTTCCAAATTATGGTCCATCCAAACAGGCATTTTTGGACTGCTCAAGATGCCAGCTATCCAGATCAGTTCGAAAATCCAGGCGCTCATGGCATTCAGGAACTCATTTGCATAAAATCTGCACACATCTCACCACATAGTACTTGTCACTACAGAAAAATCCTACCTCAGGGTCATACCTGTAAGACCTCCGACCAGTTAGGGGGGGGGGGTAGGAAAAAGTCGAAATTTTTTCCAAAAAAGGCCAAAAAACATACACTTTTTGGCAAATTTTTTTAATTTTTTCCCAACTGGGGGGGGGGGTTGGGGGGAATGATTTTGGGTACAGGGTTGGCCGAGTTGGGGGGGGGTCCCCCCCAACCCCTCCCCCCAAGTACAGGTATGCTCGGGGTTGGCAAAAACCAAACTTTTGAAATTTCGACTTTCTGGTTTTTTGGTTTTCAGTGGTTTTTTATGGTTTTTTAATAGTTCTTTTGGGTTTTCCATAATTTTTTAGTGGTTTATTCTGGTTTAATTCTTTAGAAAGTTTAGTACATCAAAATAACCACGTAAAAAATGCTGGAAGCTCCCTCTATCATCTTAGACTAGTTAGAGAGCCTTAAAATGGCAGCTAGAAGTATTAATCTTATCGGAAGTGTCATTACTTTATGCTATAGGAAATCCATATTATAGCAATAGAAATACAATAATAGCAGGCATATAACAAAGGAACGATGAGGGAAGAACATAAGAGAAATAAAAATAGAACAGAGCATGCGATATGTAAAGGGGAAATTGAAGAAAAACAAAAAAATGACAAATAAAGAGAAATATACAATACTAAAAACTCATAAGAAATCAATCACAGATTTTATCGGTGCATCACATATGTACAAATGCATAGGAAACAGGGTTGGCAAAAACCAAACTTTTGAAATTTCGACGTTTTGCGTTTTTAGTGGTTTTTTTATGGTTTTTTAATGATTTTTTTGGTTTTTCCATGGTTTTTTTCTGGTTTAATTTTTTAGAATGTATGGTACATCAAAATAACTATGTAAAAAACTGCTGAAAGCTCCCTGTATCATCTAAGACTAGTTAGGGAGCCGTAAAATGGCAGCTAGAAGTATTAATCTTATCAGAAGTGTCATTATTTTATGCTATAGGAAATCCCTATTTAGCAATAGAAATACAGTAATAGTGGGCATAAAAAAAGGAACCATGAGTGAAGAACACAAGAAAAGTAAAAATGGAACAGAGCATGTGATATGTATAAGGGGCAAATTCAAGGAAAAGAAGAAAAATTACAAATAAAGAGAAATATACAATACACAATGTACGTAATCAAAACTCAAAAGAAATCAACTACAGAATTGTATCAATGCATCACATATATACATATGCACAGAGAAGTTGAAATGATACAATTTTTAAGTATAACCGTTTTCGATAAGAGGGTTTTAAATTGATAGATTATTACATATGTTATTAATATTACAAACTGCAGTTGAAGGTCACACATAGACATTTCAGAATCCAGATGTTTCCAAATTTTTGCTTTTCAAACCTGTCTGCGAGCTATAACTACAGCAAATGGGTCTTATTATATATACTATTCTGGCTTGCGTGATAGACACATATTTTTGTATATTTGTACATGTATGTTTTTGGCCTTTTTTGGGAAAAATTTCGACTTTTTTCTACCCCCCCCCCCCAAATTTCGGATTTACCCCCCCCCCCCCCCCCAACTGGTCGGAGGTCTTACAGGTAAGGTAAAGTGGGGTAACTTTGGCCACGGGATAACTTTGGTCAATTTCACTTGAAACATCGCCAAATTTTTTCTCTGTAAGATATGCAGATACAACTTGGCACACTAATGTCTAAGTGATCAGTGCATGTTACTGTGAAAGGAAATTGAAATCCAAATAAAATTGAGAAATTTGTGGGTCGACAAAGTTGCCATTTTTCAAATGGAAATTTTCAAATTGAAAAAAATTTGGGTTTCACTCATCCGCTGCACTCAAAACTTTCACTGACAATTAAGTGTCCTTAGAGAGTTTCTCATTTCTGCTTTGTATAAAAAAAATAGCTACCCGTTTTCGAGCAGAAAAATCCTTCCAAAAGGGGGAAACTTTGGCCAGTTGGCGGGAAACTTTGGTCACATTATATTTTGGCGGGTAACTTTGGTCAAATTAAAATTTTTTGTGCCACACATTTTTCTACTTATAATAATTTGATCTTACTTCTTTTTCAAACGAATTATTTTATCCTGTATATAATTTTATCGATTATGTACATCACAATATGGCCAGGCATTAAAAAAGAAAGCCTGATGCGCACAAATACCTGACTAATTACTCATCAGAATATCTCGAAAAGGCCATCGAGGCTGTTTGAAACGGGTCAAAAATTTGAACAGCAGCTCCTGTTTACAACATTCCACATGGAACATTACCAAACAAAGTAAACGCAAGGCATTCGGGAATGATTGGTTGTAAAACGTACCTCACAGCAGCTGAAGAATCACTACTCATCAAACTGGTCAAATCTGTCGCTGTTGTGGGCATGCCATTCACTAAAGATTGCCTTATCACAATAATGGACAGTTATCTACACGAAAACAAGCCGAAACTGTTCAACAAAAAGAAGACCGTTGGACCTGAGTGGTTTTGTTCATTCTCAAAACATCATGGAAATGCATTATCTGAAAGAATTCCACAAAATTTGCCAGCTGTCCAGGCAAAAGCGTTGACACAATTTGTCACCAGTAAATGGTTCACTTATTTGAATCTACCGTAAAAAAATTGGCATTGGATTTGAAACCCGAATGTATATCGAATGTTGACGTGAGCAGATTGAGCACGGATGTTGGCCGCAGCAAAATTTTGTGTGCCAAAGGCATGCAAGACCCTCATCCAATCATACCTGATGAAGGAAAATCAGTGTTTACAGTCATTGGCTGTGGTAATGCTGCCGGCGATAGTGTAGCACTTCTAGTAGTCTATGATGGCAAGAATTTGTGGGAGGATTGGCCGACCAAGTACCAAAAAGAACTTGGCCGACCAAGTACCAAAAATGATTCCCCCCCCCCCCAACCCCCCCACCCCCAGTTGGGAAAAAATTAAAAAAATTTTTCAAAAAGTGTATGTTTTTTGGCCTTTTTTGGGAAAAATTTCGAATTTTTCCTACCCCCCCCCCCCCCCCAAATTTCGGATTTACCCCCCCCCCCTCCCCAACTGGTCGGAGGTCTTACAGGTATGGGTGCTTAGATGGATGGGATTCGTTTCGCTATGCTGTTACAGAGAATGGATGGATGGAAACTAATTCTCTGATTTTTATGTGGATTAGTTTCCATCCATCTCTTTCATACATGTAATGGAGCCCCGATGTCTGGGGTGGTTGGGCAACTTTTTTGTTGCTGGGGGTCAGTAATCCCCAAAATTTTGGGAAAAGGGGTCTCTCAAGGGTGCTCGACTACGAACGAATATCTATGTTATGTATATATATATAACAACCATGTAAAGACTAGAGAAAATAAAGTCGAAAATCGTGTTAATTTTCGATCGAAACATTGTGCCATTATCAACGATATAGATTTTTCTATTTGAATCAATCAAACACAAAAAGTAACAATTTCAGTTTTAAAACCGAATCTGACTGAATGAAGAGAGAATATTCAGAATTTCTTTTCACTCATCAGTCTTGACAGCCTATAAAGTTTGCTGCAATGACGATACTAATACACTTTTCAAAGAGAAATCGTTCACGTTCGGGTCAAATATACAAATATGAAATATTATATTCATTGATTCGGCGCACTGTTTTTTTTCCCCAAATCGTGCTCTTTGGGGAAAAAAATTCAGAAAAGGGAAAAAAATTTTGGGCTCTTTCCCCATTTGGGGAAAAAAATTTTGAGGATCGGATACAGAAAAGATGCATTTTGGTGCATTTTAGGAGGTCATAATCTCAAAATTTTCTGGCGCTCCGCGCCGATTATAACTTTAATAATCATTATATGCATTACTTAGCCCAGGCGCGTCATTTAGCATGTCTACCTTCATTTATCATTTATCATATCTATAATAGTTTTCATCATCTTAAACATATTATTTCATGTTTTCATTGGTAATCCTCAATATTTTATCATGATATTCAATGAAGATTCACATTTTTTCCATTTGAGAAAGATCAATACGTCAAGTCTCTAAGCTTTTTGATGCAATTATTTCTTTTCTAACGTAAAATCAATTCAAATGCTTCATGGAAATATCTTTCGGAAATTTATACGCTGCTTGTGCTTACTCATATATTTTCGACCAGAGAGTTTACAAATAAATTATACTGGTTTTAAAATTTTTCAAGTAAAATTCTAGAAATTACGACTTTTGAACACAAAATTCAAATCTAATTCTTGAAATAAGCGTTCGGAAAGTTCCCTTTTGGGTTCTCACTTGTCATCATAGAGGACTTAACCATACATTTCTGATGTAATTCAAAGTCATTATGCTTTTGGATAGTTTGCTTGAAAGTTTGTTTCAATGCTTGTAGATTAAACTTTGAACTCGAAAATTTCAATTTTTTCCTAATTTTAATGAATTAACGGGTCTGAAAACACCAGAAGGCTTGAAAAAGCTCAAAAACACGTAAATAAAGCACCTGTGAGCATTTTTAAGCGAAAAAAATGACTTCGGGAAAATGGGGAGAAAAATTTTGAACCCTTTCCCGTTCCCCATTTGGGGAAAAGGCCGGGGGGAAAAAACAGTGATTCGGCACGCAGCGCCGAAAAAATGTTGCATTTTCAGCCCCTAAAACGTCTAAAAATGAAGGAAATTTAATGTTTGACCAGCCGAAAAATTTGTGCCAATTGGCACAAATGCTCAAAATTTTTTGTGCCATTCCAAATTTTTTTGTGCCAAAAACCATGTTTTGGCACAAAAAAAAACACTGGTCAGAATACACTCTACGAAAGATTTATCGTCTAATTTTTTTGTGAGAAAACTATAGCAAACTTGACTCATGTACTAAATCTGTGCTAACATGATGGATACATAAGATAAGATATCGATTGTTTCATATATACATCTTTTGTGTACGAAATGTATCATGAAAATACGACTTTTTTCTACTTTGTAGTGAAGTCAGCTCAACTAAATTACTTGTTATGGTGACTTGACACTAATACATGCCTAGAAGATCGACTAATGTGGAAAAACAATTTGCTAGTGATTTTGGGAAAAAACCAAAAAACCAGAGATTTTCCAATTTTTTCGTTTTTTTAAAAAACCAAAGCCTTGCCGACCCTGTCCTACCTACTTCAAGAATCAAACCTGTTCCACCACCCTAGGACTTAATGCGTTTACCACTACACAATTTCACCAGAAAAGGCCCTTGGTACTATTTTAACCAACAACTTCATTTGGAAGAGCCTCAACAGCGCTGCACCCTCTGGGCGCAGCTGCTGTGTCCTAAGCCTAAGCCTAAGGAAAATTTCAAAGGAAAAATAAATGTCTACTCACTAGTCACAGAAATCCATGCTCAAAATTAACAAACAACTTATATACAATAATTAGGCTGAAGGCCAGGAACTGACTTATAAAATTTAGCCAAATTTTGACTCTTCAACCAGCAAAAGTTTTCACTTGGACCCAAATTTTTAAATCACACAAATGTCAAAATCTTGTTAAAGACTGCAAAAAGGGTTTGGGAAAATAACCAGAAAAAATCTTGCTTTTCGTAAAATTCTCAAAGAAAATGACACAGGATCAAACATTTATCCATAATAGTTTGGACCATAATTTGGAAGGGAACCGACTCGTAAAAAAATCCCCACCTCTGTTTTTTAACGAATTTGATGAATTGTTTTATTTTTTTGTTTTTTCTATTGTTTTTTAACAAATTTGATATTTTTCTCGGTCCCTCTCAAAAATTTTTTTTGCGATCTTCATAAAAATTTTGACTTTCCTGTGATTAAAACATTTTGAGTGTAAGGCAGCGCTAGAAATTCTTGCCAGTTGAAAGATCCAAATTCTTGGTCGCTTGCCTAGTTTTTTAATTCTAGTTTGTCGGACTGGATATTCATTAAATTCACTGAGAAATCAAACCTTCTGTCTGGTAAATAAAAGGTAGAAAGAATCATTTTCCAGCATTCTAGAATATCGCAATTCAGAAAAAATTTACTCTAGTCTCGTCATATTAATCTCTTTATTTTCTCTCCAAAACTCAGAAAATTGGGTTTTAAATGCCTAAAACTGACACCGATCGAATGAAATACTAGAAAACTAATTTTTTTCCGCTATATTCGAGCAAATTAATTTTTTTCCGCTATATTCGAGCAAATTTATCGATTTTATAGTAACCAAAAGTTTATCTGTGCAACCAAAATTTTACCCCAAGTTGCACATTGCAACCTGGCCCGTGCAAAAAAACCTGCCCGGCCGTAACCGGGGTTGGGAAAAAATCCATTTTCAAAATTTCGAATTTGGGTTTTTCTGGGCTTTGGCAGGTGTTTTTTTTTTTTATTTCACAATGTTGAATCTGAACCACAAAACATTTTCAGATCATTTTACCTACAGCTTTTTTCCACCAACTGTTTTCCACAAATGTGGAAAGAGGTCAAATTTTTTTCCACATGTGGGAAAATTTTTTTTGTCTTAAAATCCTCGTTTTTTCACTTGAAAATGCTCATAAACACTTTATTTAAGTGTTTTTGAGCTTTTTAATCATTCTGATAATCATTCTGATCATATATCTTAAAAATTAGATTTAAATTTTGTGTTCATAAATCATAATTTCTAGAAATTTATCATTCGAAAAATTTTAAAACCATTAATTTGTTCATAACGTTTCATAAATTTGGCCGAAAAGCTAATGAGTCAGAAAGTGTAGAAATTTTCCAAAAATACTTCCATGGAACTTTTGAATTCAATTTATGTTAAGAAAAAACAAACTTTTCAAAAAGTTAAGAAAATTGACGTGTTGATCTTTCTCAAAAATCTATGAAGGAAAAAATGTGTATCTTCAGTAAATATAAAGATATAATATTCAACTATAGATTGCCAATTAAAGATGAAATAATACGTTTAGGATGATGAAAACTATTAAAGATTAAATGGTAAGTGAAGGTAGATGTACTAAAAGCCAGGCCTGAGCTTGGTAATAAATAATAATGATTATTAAAATTAGCACCAGCAAAAACTTTTTCGACATTCCTGATTTCTTTCCACATTATAGTGCGAATGTGGAAAAAACAGTGATTTTACCTAACTTCAAAACTAAAATACACGAATTACTCATCGTAACAATTAGAATCATCTATGCCTGTTTAAATTAGAATAGTTTCTTGGCTAAATCAATGTCGCTGATTACGAATATGATATCAGAAATTTTATAGGAGCAAGTCTTCACTTGTTTTACCAATTTGCGCACACATAATCGTATCATCATGCGGTTTTTCTTTTGTACTGAGTTGTGCTACTTTCCCACGAAACATTATTGACAACATCCGGTATTTTATCAAAAGAAAATGCTAAAAATAGACTACTCAATAACTAATGCACATAATAAAACTTATGGCTTAATATTTGTTGCGACAAATTGTACTGGTTTGATTTTATTGATGGCCGATCCAGCTCTATATGAATTCTGCCAATATATAGCAGACGAGCATACCTGTAATTGGGGGGTTGGAATGGACCCCCCCCCCCTCCCAATTTGGCTAACCCTTTACCCAACCTCCCCACACTTGAAAAAATTGGTAAAAAAGTGCCTTTTTTGGGAAAAATTTCGACTCTTTTGGACTCCCTCCCCCAAAATTTTGGGTCCACCCCCCCCCCCCAACTGGTCGGACCTATTAAGGCCAGTTCACATGGCGACATTTTGTGCAACATATACCCGACATACATGTTGTGACATATATGCGACATACGTATGTTAATTAAAATTGTCAGGTGTGAACGAGCGTGACATAAGCCTGACATATAAGCATCATACACCCCACATACAGTTTGCTCTTTCACTCAGCCGTCCATTTTAATTGACATACAGCGGAACATTTGGTACCAAGGCCGTATTTAGAGGGGGTGGGGGGTGGCCGGCCCCCTGTTCATTTGTTTTAAAGGTACAAAACACCAGATAAAAGCCACAATAATCTAGAACAAAAATATTGTTCTCAATTTTACACATATACCAATTGAATTGAAGACTTTTCCAGCTCTTCGGCACATCATGTCTCATTCCACTCACTTTCATAGAGCATTCTTCTTTTTTCAGTTGGATTGTTTTTAAAATATTTGGTATTATGAAATGGGGATTAGCTGCATTCGGTTTTGTGCCTGCCAAAAAATCCTCGGTAATTGAAGAGCAATCAAATAATAACGAGGAACTTCAACCAAATGAGGCTACAAACGATGCTAGCTTAAGATCTTTCGATGTTTATGTGAAATAAATTGCCAATTACATTGGTCAAAGGTTGGATGACGCAACAAAACTAGATATTTTGAAAAGCTGTTTCAAGCCAGACAGGAAAACGGAATTGCCTTATGCAGAAAGATTGTCAAAAGGAAAATTAGAAAAGCATTTCTTACGACTGGATCATCTAGAGCAATACCCGTTCCTGGCCTATTCACCTAGTCAGTGAGGAATTTACTGCAAAGTATGTTTCATTATTATTTTAACTCAATAATAAATTTCCATTAAACGCATGAATTAATTCAAGTTGTGTGTCTTATTTCAACACCAACAAGCCGGTCAATCAAACCAGCAACTCAAAATACTAGTGACGGAACCATGCAAACAATTTGACCGTATTTTCGGAAAAGATGGATATGTTTCAACATATACGGAACGTGATTATCACAAGCTCTGTCAAACAGGCGACGAATTTTGAGGAACAAATGTCTGATTCACGTTTGAACAGCCTTGCTCAATTGTACATAAATCAATCAGTGAAACTGGAAGCAGACGAAGTTCTCACTATGTTTGCTCAAAAAAAGCATCGGCTAGATTTTTTATTGTGATTTTTCAACCTTGATATTTTATAATTGTTGCTTACCTGAATTGATGTCCGATCAATAAATTTTTACATCGTTTCATCTCTGAATATGTCATGTGTTAATTTATCAATGCATCTTAACCTCTTCACCTGTTTTATAGCTGCTACTGAATTTTTTGGATTTAGCTAATGCGTTTTATGAGAAAGTCATATAGTCAGCCGACCTCCGCCCTCCCCTAAAAAAATTCCTGGATACGGGCCTGTTTGGTACTATTTATGTGCTTGGTGCGCGCGTAATCGGACAGGCGCCAAAAAAACTTATCACCCAAAAGTAGGGAAAGACCAAAAATAGCAACAGACTTTTTTTGAAATCGAAAAATAATACTGGGATGGAAAATGTTGCAGTGCATGTCATAGCATATGTCGCACATTATGTTACCTTATATGCCTCAGGTGTGAACATCTTAATGTTGCGACATTTTTGGAAAAAGCAAATATGTCGCAACATTTAATGTCAGGAGAAGTGTCACCGTGTGAACCGGGCTTTATAGGTATGCAGACGAGAATGTGGCAACACAATTTGCTACGCAAAAGCAACTTTTGATCTCAAATCAAGATTTACAAAGGCAACAAAATCAACAATAATGTAAACTCAAAATTTTTTAATCGATTTTTGACCCATGAACATGAAACAATTAATTCCGCCTGTTTATCAATATTAGTCTTAAAAGCATATGCTCTCAAGGCAATGTTTTGCAATGAAGGCCACGTTTTGCCCTCCGTCAACCAATATTGCATAGCAGATTTTTGGCCGGTTCCAGCATTTTGTAACGGAACATATTTTTTCTTCATCTTCACTTGCTGGGATCATATTCAATGAGTTGTTTGTAAATTGTGACTTTGCGGGCTGAAAAAAATTTGATGTTTCATTCATACAGCTCACGGCCACTCAATCAGCATACTTGGGGGTCCATCTTCATTTTATTTTTGGACCCAAAAAGCTGCCAGCTGCCTCTCTCTCCAGGGGGTCTGTCGTCTCCCTCAAAATTTTAGGGCTGCTCAAGCTCATGACTCATGAGCAGTCAAATCTGCCTAATATTCAGATGAACTACCAAAGCGAATCAACTTCAGCCAAAAAACAATTTAAACATAAGTTTAATTTATTAGATACGAATCTTTAGCTTTAGGATTAGAATAACTTAACAGAACAGCCATACCAACCGAATCGAATAGAGCTAAAAGTTTCCTGAATTGAAAATTTACAAAGCATTTGATTTGTTTGTTGTTTTGTGTAATCTCATCTCAAATCTGTTGTCATGTCAGTGTCAGAAGAGAATACATTGCAGTTACTACTGTTGGCTAGACTCTATGGAAAAAATAATGAACTTTTTTTAAAACTAAAAAAACTCAGAAATGCCCAATTTTCTAACCCTAAAAAACCCAAAAAAAACCATCAACCCAAAAACCCAATGCCCGCCAACCCTGCTCGTAACCTGTAATTGCGGACAGGGTAAGACAATAAACTCCTCCCTAACTCGGTAAAATTGGATGGACAATATACTTTGGCCTTTTTTTGACACAGTCCGCGGCTTGGCTTATTCTTTACTTCTTTGGGGTTAGCGTCAGTTTTTTTGTGCACGGACATTTGTGCCAATTGCCACAAAGAACCAAAAAAATTGTGCCAATGGCACAAAAAAATTTCACTCCAAAAACATACTGAAAACCATGCCAAAAGTTTGATAGAAACATAACTTTCACAGCACTTTGATTTCCGGCCAGGAATTGAATTTTTTCCTGAAACCGATGTATAGATATTACTTTAAAGATGTCTTTTATAGCTTTCTCCTGAAAGTCGCGTCACGTAAATTTTTGGTTGAGAAATTTTGCCAACAATGTCAATTTTTTTGTTCGAATCAAACACCAAAAATTATAATTTCGGTTCCCATCCCAATCACAACTGAATGAACAGAGGAAGTTTACAATTTCTATTCATTCGTCAGTCATTATGAATTTCAAAGTCTGTTGCGATCATACAAATATAACTTAATTCGAATAGAATTCGCTCGCGTTTGAGACAAATAAAAGTACCTAGTTAATATTATACTCATTGAATGAATCGGCGCGAAGCGCCGAGAAAATTTTCCGTTTACATGCCCTAAAATGACCAAGAATCACGGAAACTTAGCCCTAGACTAGTCAAAAAATTTGTGCCAATTGGCACAAACGCTCAAAATTTGTTGCGCCGTTCCAAATTTTGTCGTGCCAAGAACCATGTTTTAGCACAAAAAACACTGGTTAGCGTCTTTGAAACACTCTTTTTTTTCTTGAACTTTTTTCCGCATAATATGCGTAGGCGTAGCCAGAATTTTTTCGTATGGGGTGCACTGGAAAATTTTTTACTAATTACATATAGCAGCAATGTTGCAACAAACTCTCAAGTAAATTAGGCAGCAATTAAGCTGTTGTCAATTTTCTCAATTTTTTTTTTGATTTCGATATTCTCGCTGGAAAGTGAATCTTTTCAACTTTTATTTCCTAGACAGAAGGTTTGATTTTTCAGTGAATTCAATGAATTTTCAATTGGGCAAACTACAATTCAAAAACGTCAACCAGCAAGAATTTCTAGTTAAACTCAAAATGTTTTAATCACACAGGGTCAAATCATTTTTGAAGATCACAAAAAGATTTTGGGAAGATAGCCGAGGAAAAATTTGTTTCTCGTCAAATTCATCAAAAAACAAAAGAGCATCACACATTTAGTCATAATAATGTGTATAATTAAACGCTATAAGCAATAAGCATTAGCTAGGATGATATTTTCTAACCGCGCACTAGAATAATATAGAAAAATTATAAATGAATTGAAATCCGTGCGCCGGAAATTTTTTTACTATTTTCCATTTTATGACTCATTAAAATCCATGTCTAGACAGGAAAACTTGCAACCTAATCAACAGGGCAGTCAGGCTTCAAGTTGCACTGTGCAACTTGATTGAAAAAATTTGGTTGCACGGCCTGAAATTTGGTGGCTGTTTGCAAAAAGAAAGCCTGAAGTAGGCTACCTATCTTGATTTGTGCTCTTTTTAGTTTCTACATACATTTCATAAATATAAAAAAGAAAATTTTTTCAAGAATTTCATTCAGCCTATACAGTGCAATTGCACCCACTGCACCTCATGTCGCTACGCCCATGATAGTATGTGGAAAGAAGTCAAATTTTTTTCCACATGTGGAAAATTTTGAGTTACTAAAGAAATACGTAAATATATGACTAAAAATTGCAACGAAACGTCTCAACCCACCGTTTTTCCCCACCGGCCTGGTCCAAATTTCCTTCTTAATTTTCCCCAACTCTTTTTTTCGCTTAAAAATGCTTAGGGAGGCTTTATTTAAAGTGTTTTTGAGCTCTTGAAAGCATTCTGATATCAATTTTTAGAACATACATCTCAAAAATTAGGTTCGAATTTTGTGTTCAAAAATCGTAAGTTCAAGAATTATATCATTTTAAAAATTTTGAAACCAGTAATTTTTTAATTATTGAATAATTTTCGAAAACTACTTCCATGAAGCTTTTGAATTCATTTTACGTTAAGAAAGGAACAATCACTTCAAAAAGTTTAGAAAGTTGACGTTCCCATTGTCAAAAAATGTGTCAAGGGAAAATGTGATATTCATTAAATAGTATCAAGATAAAATATTTAAGATTACCAATTAAAACATAGATAAAATTGTTATAAGATAATACGTTCAAGTTAACGGAAACTATTAAAGATGAAATGGTAAGTGAAGGTTGGCATGCTAAAAGCCGCGCCTGCGCTTGATAATATGTAAATAATGATTATTAAAGTTATAACTGGCGTGATTCGCCGGAAAATTTTGTGATTTGGGCATTCTAAAATGCACAAAAATGCATTTTTCCTGTATCAAAACCCTAAATTTTTTTGCTACATTTGTGGAAGGACCTCAAAAATTTTTCCACGTTCCGGATTTTTTCCACATTATAGTGCAAATGTAGAAAACAACAGTGATGCTGATTGCTGCGTATGGACTATACAACTGTGAAAATATACAACTTATAAAATTTTTTTTCAATTTTTGAAATGATATTTTTAGTTCAATTACTTCCAATTACATTACATTTAAAGTTTAGCCGTTGCTTGCTTGTGCAACCTGGGCTTTCTATTACTGCATTCTTCATAATAATAATAATAATGTTTTATTCGAGTATGTCAATGAAAACAAAAACGAATGAATTAATGCAAAAATAAATGATGAATGAAAATATAAATATTGGGTTAGTAAAAGACAGACTCAAGTAGTGCTCTTACTTGCTCCTCTTTAGAAAATCGCTTATGTCCACTTGTTTTATTTTATTCTTAAATTTTTGGAAATGATCAATAATTTTAATATCGGGAAATAAAACGTTCGAAATCGTGGTATATGTAATCTGTTTGAAGTATCGTTATACAGTTTAATTTACATTTTTCAACAACAAAATTATTTTGTTTAAAAGCTCTACTATTTGTAGAATGAGGATGCGTGAAAAATCACTAGATGGTAAAGCCTGATTATTTACAATTTTATACATTAAACATCAGTCGATAAGTATTCTCCTTGTTTCTAACCATTTTAAATTGAGGTGTTTCAAGCGGTTTTCATATGTTAAATGGAGATTCCAAAAAATTTGTTTGATAAAGCGTCGCTGATTTTTTTCAAATTTATTAATATCAAAAATTTGATAAGCATTTCAAACAGGAAAGCAATATTCAATTAGGTATATAGGTCCAACATAAATTTTGAATACTTTGACTAACAGGCAGGTATTTTTGGAGAAAAATGCTCTACGTAATAAACTGGAAATCCTATAGTTGCTTTAGAGGCTGTATTTTCACAATGTACCTCAGAAGATAAATCATTGCTAATGTATGTAAACACCAAGATCTTTTACAGCGGAGTCAGAATCAGTTACAATTTCATTTCTTAATATATACTGGCTTTTTGAATTGTTATGCCCTATGTATATAAAGGACAGAGCATTCAGAATATTAAATATTTAGCTGTCATTTTATAGCCTATTGAGAAATTGTATCTTGATTAGATTTGTCAGATGTGTTACATTTTCACATTATCGGGAAATAAACGAATACTACTATGCTTATTGTTATTAATAATATAATTAATAAACAATATAAATAGCGTAGGTCCAAAAACACTAGCTTGTGGAACTCCACATAAAACAGGTTTATTAATTGATAGACTGGATTCAATTTTAACTCTTCGAGTTCTGTTTGAGAAAAAATCAGACATCCATTTTATCAAGAAGCCGCTCAAACCAATACTATTTAATTTTGATAATTGTCGGGAACGAACTACAGAGTCTAAAGCTTTACAGAAATCAATGTAGACAATGTCAATCGATTTATTTAAATCCAGAAGTTTGGTCCACTTATATCTTCTTTATCATTCTTCCTTTTTCGCGTTCGTGTTACACCTATATTTCTGCTCTAAAGTTAGTGAATTTGCTTGTTCGACGCTAACATTATCTTCAGTTTTGTGTTATTATTTTGCTTGTTTACTTGTACTTAGCAGTAATAAATATTTTCATTTATTCATTCAGTCATTCAAAATTTTGTGTTTTTATGATTTTTCTAAGAGGTACAATATGAGGAACAACCTTCCTTTTGATGCTATAAACTCTTCCAGTCTACATTCCTTTAAGAATAAAATCATCAAAATAGAATTTTCCAAGTTTTACCGGGGAGAACTTTAGTCCGTTACTTTCGCAACATTCGCTTCTTATTGCCAGTTACGCGTTCGTCTTACTATATTTGAAGTTTTTACTTTTTTCTGACGTCTATTTAACTTTTCTTCACGTGTTTGTATTGCTTGTGTAATTTTTTTCAATTTAACGCACGTTTTCATAGTGTTACTTTTTTCTGGTGATAGGTCTAATCATCAACATCCTCGCCTAAAATGTCGCATCTCACTTTTTAAGAAATAATCATCGGTATTTTGTTCGAAAAATTTGATGAGAATATTCATAATTACGATTAATTTCCACATAACATTTTTTATGTTTTCATCAGTTCTACTCGGCGGCAGAATTTCTTCTCAAGTTATCTTTTTTCACTTCAAAATTTGCATTTTCTCCCGAATTTATGAAACATCGTTGTCTTCTAGCTGGTTAGATGATTGAAGACATCATCCCAATTCTCAAGTCTAAACATCATTCATGGTATTTTCTATTTTTTCCACAATTGTGGAAAGAATCCAAAAATGTTTTTCATGTGTGAAAATTTTTATTAAAACTTATTTTTTCGCACAAAAATGCTCAGTTTCTATTTTTTGCGTTGTTGAACCTATTTTCACATAACGTTGTTATTCTCAAGATCAAGAAAAAAATTTAGAATTTTCTTGAATTCGCCTTAATTTTGTCATATACAATCCATTTTTTATTCCAAACGCTTAACATGAGGATTTCAGTTACCGCTTGAAATAAACAGAGAAAAGGTCATCGTTTATCAGTGACATCAATCTGTAAATTTTCTTATACATATAGACTGTACGACGTAAATATTCTCGCGCTTGGGTCAAATAAGAGAAGTACATATTTAGGTCATTATTTCGACGCGATGCGCCGATAAAATGAATTAAATAATAATGATTAACGATAAAATGAACGGTTCCTGAATTCTGAAATGCTCAAAAATCAAGGATTTTCAGTCTTTGACTGTTCCAAAATCTTGTTCCATTTAGCACAAACGTCCAAATTTTTTTGAGCCGTTTAGATGATGAAAAAATGTCAAATGATAACTGGGATGGACATGTACATTTTAACAGCCGCGCTTGAGCTGAATATCAGACCGTAATGATTATTAGAATAATAAATCGAGATTTGGCTCTTCTGATGCCCGCTGAAGAATTGCAGGTCTTGCGGATTGATTAATCAGTTTTTTGGTTGCTTACCTGATTTTGACTTCTGGTTCTTGGTCGTGTTCTCCTGCTTCAAATTGACACAATTTCTGTTGTTTTATTAAACTTCATAAAAAATCGTTGATATCTAGCCGATTTTTTTGTCTCCTATCTGGTTGCCGGCAATATTAGGCTATCTGAAGGTATCAGTATATTTTCCAGATGTGGTTTAAAACTGCACTAAAAACCACATTCTTATCTTCAGCTCCCAAAACTTTTTTCCCATATGGAGAAACAGCCCTCAAATCCCATCCCCCCAAGCTTGTCCCTTGTGAAGCGCGTTTTAGGGCGGATTCTTTCTCATTCCTTCTTCCAAGCTGATGAGTGAGAACGTTTGATTACTTTCCGTCTCATTCTGCTCTCATCCCGTCCCGTTTTTCATCAATTTCAAATGACGACAATATTTGCATCTTTCAGGAATTTATACTTACATTGCATTGCAAATCAGTGTGTTTTAAATACGATGCCATTTTTTCGCTCTCCAAGGTTTGAAAATTTGCAAGTTGCAATTAAATTGAACCTGGTGACGGTTGTAGTTCAAGTCGTTAACCGTATTCACGACTAATTACTATACCCTAATTATAATAACAGCTTACCAGTGGCCTGGTGTGTGCCTCACAAAACATGTGTTTACAGTCGTGTTGAATTTTCAAGTGGAGTTGACGGTCTTTTTTAGCAGCGAATACGTAACTTATCGTCATTTTCTTGATTGGTGATTCCGAATTCCGTAACTTCTCTTTTGTAAAACTGTAAAATTTAAAAAAATCTATCCTATTCCCTAAACCCTGATACTTTTGAGCTTATGCTGTAGATGTTTGACTCGATGGGTAGTAGAATTATTAGACTCGTTTAATAAATTTAATATATTACGTAAATAAATTCTTTCAACAATCTGAATTATGTTAGCATTTGTGTTAGCACTTTTAGCTTATTCGTCCGATCAAATATGGACAAACTACGACGATCAATTAGACAATCGTTTCGTCGGAAGAATTCAAAAGATTTTTTAGATGACACTAATAAACCGCATCAGTGGCAAAAAGATGAGGCGGCGGTGCGCTCTGGAACATGCAGTTTTAGTGTAAAAGTAAGTTTTTCGAATTATTCTACATTAAGGGGTTTTTGCGCCGCGTTAATTAAGTTGTTCCTGTGCTAATGAAAATTTTAGTCGTGCTAAGAAAAATTAGTATGAATTGAGAAGAATTAGCGACATCGCTAATAAGTATGTCGTTGAAAAACACACTGCTGCAATAAGAGATTTTATATCACGTAAATCGTTACACACTTACCTTAACAATTTTCACGTATCTTTCATAGTATCTCGGATGCGTCGAAGTTTTCGAATCTCGAGGGATGCAGGTTTGCGAAGAGGCTTTGAAAGTTTTGCGGAATTCTAGGCGAAAAACTGTCCGAGGTTTTCTTTACATTTCTGGAGACGGTCTACGTGTCGTCGACGCCGATAACAAAGTAAAACTTCAAATTTTAATTATTTTAGTGTGCGAATATAGTGATGAGATTAAGTTCTCAGTCTCATTAATAGCCTTATATGAAATATTAATTCCTTCTGCGCTGAGGATTTCGGAAGCTGTGACTTTCCCACCCAGAACTCGTGGAAAAGAGAGGATAATCGACAATCTTTGAGCTCAAGCCGTGTTTCTATCTGAGGTTCAAATGATTTTTAAACCTCATTACAATGCCTTTTCTGGTTGTTCATCCTTTAAAAAAAATTTTTTTGATAGTTAGCTTATGAATAATTGATAATTGTAATCACTCTCTATCGCATCAGTTAGGTTGAATTCTTTCGGTCTCAATGTGTGTCGAAACTCGATGTTTACAGGGTCTTATCGTTGATCAAACTATAGAAAAAGTTTCGTTCTGTGCACCAGACCGAAACAACGAGAAAGGATTCGCATATATTTGTCGTGACGGTACCACTCGCAGATGGATGTGCCACGGATTCTCAGCATCCAAGGATTCTGTAAGCGTTTAAATTCTAAATAACGAGAGAGAAAATCGTTTCATCAAACGTCCGGCGTGAGTAGTCAATCTTCAGTACACCTGACGTTGAATTTGTTTCTTATAACTGAAAATGAAAAAATCGTTTCTGAATTTTTTAAGGTCATACCTACAATGTATGATATCGAATTTTTATACGGCCTGAAATTTTTCGATTACAGAAATATATCCTAAATCTTTTTTTTTATTTATCGTTTCAGGGCGAAAGATTAAGTCACGCCGTCGGCTGCGCTTTCGCGGTTTGTCTCGAACACAAACAAAAGCGAGATCGAGAAGCTTCGTCGCAAGTCATGGCACCAATTACGACTTCGGCCGAAGAAAAATCTACACCCAAAAGAATAACACCGACTGTCGAACATAGCAACAGTTACGTAGAACCGACGTCGAACCCCGGATTTTCGGCCACCAACCCTTTACAACTGTCTTTCCGTCGAGCCAGTTTAGCCGAACGAAAGCAGGACCCGCAAAATGTTATTCCAGCGGGTAAGAAAAAGTTGAAATTCGTGAGATTTTTCGACTCGGTAAGAAGATTTTGTGTTTAAAAAACATTTCCGAATATCTAAACAGTCTCGAAGAAATTTTGTCGTATTTCCCAAAGAACTCGCGCCTTTAGAAACCGTTTTCTTCAGAAAAAATTCCCGTCAAACAAACTTCGCACCCGAACGCCGTCGCCCGACCGGCGCCCAACCGCGCCCTTTTTGAACGGCAGGGCTCTTTACGCATGCCCGGTGCAGCTCTAAACGTCACCATGAATAATAATAATGCCCCATTCAACGATTCCACGTTTCAAAGGTTTCAAAGTTTACGTTTAGGGTCGACGTCTACTTGCGATTTTGTACAGACCCAAAAAGTCGCAAAATTGAATGGAAATACGCCTAGTAAGATAACATTAAGATAGTGAGATTTCGAGTGAAAAAATTCATGGTATATTAAAAATACATTGTTCTGTGACGACAAATAATTATGTTAATTTTGTGGTTAAACTATACATGTTACGGAGCCGCGAAGTCTCCAGGGTTAATCTACTTTTTGGGGACGGAGGGTCATCGATTGCCTAAAATTTTAGAGGGTACTATTTTTAAATTTTTAAAAAATTCCGAAAAAATGGTTAAAAATAGTAATTTTTGTCCATCAAAAAAATTTGCAATTTTGACGGGCTCTTTTATCCAAAAATTTTCCATAAAAAAATTGACACTTTTAAGTTTTCCTATAATAAGTATGAGATCACGATATTGTTAGCCGTATGGGCGACGATTTCTATAGGGGGGGGGTCTTATGGCACTTCCCACACCAGTTATATGTATGGGTAATCAGTATACTATGAGTAAACTCACGCGTGGGGTTTTCTATTTTTCGATTCGATTTTTAGCTTGCGAAATATGCATTTTTTTCTTTCAGCTGTCGACGCAATATGGGAAGGAGAAGAAGATTCTTTGAACGACACGGTGGATATGCCGTCGTCGTCTAGCAATCAATACGATCGTGTTACTCATAAAAATAGTTCAAATGGCATGACTTCGAGCTTCGAACGCCAAAGGAGTACTCCATTGTACAAACAAAATTGCTCATCGAATATGGCGCCTGGCCTCAGCGGAGAAAATATTTCTTCTCAAGATAAATTATGTACGTATTATGGATTGATTCGAAATTTTCCCTCCTACGTATTATTGCTTGTATCCAGACAGCCTGGAAAACTTAGAAAACTTAGGAAAATAAGTTATGCCGGAAAATTGGAATAGTCTGGTGAATTCGATGAGGATTCTTGTGGATTATTTTGATTAGGATCGAATCAAGCTGCTGGATTTGGTTCGAATGCATACAGGAAAGTCTAGGGATTAATAGACTATCGATGATGTTGATATTTCCTGGCTTTTTGAAGCTGCTGAACGTGGAGCTCAAGCGGGTGTCTGAATGTGTGACATTAGAGAGATTCATACAACTCTCATGCATTAATACGATCATGATCAAGGAAATTTTTTGATGGAATTGATTAGTCACTAGTATTGAAGTCTGGATTTTGTGATATGACCGTGAAGGTCTGATTGCCACAGTGGCTGTGGTTGTCCAAGGAATAAAACATCAAAGTATCGTGTGCGATGTCGCTTATATTGGAGTTCGTAATACTTTTTTCCTCCCCTCGAAGTAAAAACAGATGTGCAAGAAATGTGATTGTCTGGTTTAACTAAATTTCTGCTTTGAAATTTACGTTATGTATATCCTAGTAAATGAAGTGCTGTGGATTTGGACTCTACTACATTAATCCCTCTTGAGCATACAATTTTCGAGGAAAAATCGCAAACAAACCGACTTTGAGACCTCCTCACGCTCTAGTTTTGATGTTTAGTTGAAACAACTGTTGTTTTGATTCATGGCGCCTCAAATGGCTCAACTTATTAAATTCTGGAACACTTAATTTTTCAATTATCGCGCGCTTGTTATCAGAAAGCTATGTCGTAAAATTTCACTCAACTGATTAAGATTTATTTATTTACTTATTCAAGAGTTATAGAATCAGATTGAATGACTTTTCTAATGTGTAACATACAGAGTTTTTTTCCGCACAGTGCGGACTTTTTTTGGGCTGTGCGGAAAAATTTTTGGGCATTTTCCGCACAGAACGGAAATTTTTTGGGCGTTTCTACTGCTGGCATTGATGAAAAGGTGCATTTTGGTGCAATTTAGATGGTCAAAATCTCAAGTTTTTCCGGCGCTCCGCGCCGGCAAAGAAAGTAATTTATAATATTATCTACAATTTAGCTGAAGCGCAGCCAAATTGAAGTTTACTTTGATTCCTCGGTTGTCCCTGATTGTTTCCATCAATCTTATATGCCTCTGCTAGAGTGAGTAAAACTCGTCACTTTGTAGTGTGAATTGGAACATACGAATTTGCTGATTTTTCCTACATTTCTCCACACATTTATTTAATACCATCATTTTTTAGGAAAAATCTAAACCGAAAGAATTACAAATTATCTCTAGAATACATTTTCCAATATTTCAGTAGCTCCTTTGTTCAAAAATTCACTGGTGTGACGCATCGGAAGTTGAGTGTTTTCATGATTTGAAATTCCTCATCCCATTCATCAATTAGTAATCTTCGGTATTAGGTTCAGATTTTGTTGAAAATTGAGATTTAATATTGATCTTCATGAATTCTTTCTCTCACTTGAATTTTTCTGAACTTTGTGAACACACATTTTGTCATTAGGAAACTACACGATTTTCGACTGAAAGTGCAAATCTTTTATTTTAGAGATAAAGGTTGAAAATGCTAATTTTCCAGCATTCTAGAATATCAAAATGTAGAAATTGAATCAATTGGAAAATCGATTGAAATGTATAAATCATCGGCTCTAATCACAGAAATGACAGCAGCAACTATAATTTTGTTTAATCAAGGTAATATGTGTTTTTGAGCTAGAAAAACAGATACTTTACATTGTTTTCTTAGCAATCTATAATTTTCGCTCATTTCACACATTTTTCAAATGATCTAAACTTCGAACGGAAAAAATTTTTGTGTGCGGAAAAAGTTTTGGGTCATTTCCGCACGGTGCGGATGAAGGCGTGCGGAAAAAAAACCCTGGTAACATATCGTCTACAATTTTTATCCATTTCTCGAATCAAGATTGCATTTTTTATTCAACATGAAGATATTTATTTTTAGCTGTTGAATCTTTTAATCTAGCAAAACATATAAGAATATTCTTTCTTGATTCGAGAAACGTCATCTTCATCTTTTTTGAAAAAAGTATGTTCATCATCGTTGGGAAACTTCTTCATCGAAAATAATTTTCACTGTTCTGAATGAATAATCAGTCTTTACATTCATCAATATCCTGACTGAAGTTTTTTCCGCCATGAAAAGTGTTTTAATTCAGAATTAAAGTTCTAGAAAGTGTGTTCTATTCAGGGAATTTTTTGATCTGACGTTAATTTTCTCAAACATAAATTTGATATTTCGACTCTTATGAATTTGTTTTTTGTTTATTTTTGAGAACAATTTTTGACTGTCATAAAATTTTGTTCTGAAATCAGGCTTTTTGTCGTAGATTGTTTTGTTTCTATAATTTTGTTGGTCTACATTTTTCCTTTTTTCCAGCAAAATCTAAGGGCGACGAATGGCTGCAAATAGCGGCTAGCCAGGCCAAATTATTAAAACAATTGCGGGAAACACCACCCATGGTCGTCGCCGGCGGCGTTGGCGTGTACGGCGCTTCGCCCGTTCCGGCGACGACGGGTGGGAGCGATGGCGCTCTACCCAACCCGTCATCATCGTCTCATTCGAACAATAATTTTTCGACCCCACCGTTACCCATCGCTTCTTCTTCGTACTTCAACGATGGTCAAGTTAGCGCCAGTTCAAACGAAGCCGAGTCGCCGGCGACGTCGTCGACTTATAGCCCGGTTAAAAACAGGTCAATGTTAAACACGAACAAAAAGTTTCAATTTTGTTTGCGTTTTAGCGAAGTCTAAGGGAAAACTTTGTTGAGAGGAAATTTCTAAGAACTTTTCGTTCAAGTATTTGACTGTAGTAATGCTTTAAAAATCTCGTAATAGCCGCTTATGAAAATGAAAATTTGCCTTGGTATTTGAGTGTAAACTTGGAAAATTTCAATCAAATCCGAGGAGTCAGCTCTCATTCTATGAACCAAATATATAAGTTATCTCGAGCTACGCCTTTCAATGATATGCTGAATTTTGCACAGCTACGTTTCGGCCATTTGAATTTTCGTTTTATAAGTGCGAAAATGAGCATAGGTTAATTTTACCGCAGGATATTTGTGTTAAAAACGGACTTCTGCCATAGTTTTGTCTGTTGAAATTTCAATTATTGATCGTTATTCTGCTCAACGAAAAATCTGAATGCAATTTTTTGTGGTGTTTAAAACATGAAAGAATGTTCTAGCTTTCATTATTTTTTCAGTATTCACTTTTTCTTTTCTAATTTTCCAACTGAAAACTGAAATTCAAATGGCGTCTTTGGGGGAAATTTCTGTTAATTGTTTTCAGGCGTTTTCGTAAAATTTCACGAAGACTGGATGATGAAAACATTTTGAAAAACAATGAGTCGGTAAAGGACTCAAAGCATACCTGTACTTGGGGGGTTGAGGGGATCCCCCCCCCCCTCAACTCGGCCAACCATGTACCCAAAATCATTTCCCCCCAACCCCCCCCCCCCTGTTTGGAAAAAAAATTTTCAAAAAAGTGTATGTTTTTGGCCTTTTTGGGGAAAAATTTCTACTTTTTCCTACCCCCCCCCCCCCCAAAAAATTTCGGATTTACCCCCCCCCCCCCCCCAACTGGTCGGAGGTCTCAAAGTAAGGTTTTTTTATTGTGTAAAGCAGTTTTATAAGTTTTCTGGAAAATCATTCAGTTTGAGACGAAATTAACGAATAAATTGTGCTGAAAAAACTTGCACGATTTCGTTGCTTTGAAAAATTGTTATTTATATTGATCAAGATCAGAAATAATGGGGAGTAAAATTCTTCTGGATTGCTGAGAAATGCAACTGAATTTTCTTAAATCCGTGGATATTTATAATTTTAAACTTTTGTCTATTACTGATCAGGATTAAAATTTTAAAATAATTCTATTCGTAGCTCGTTTATTTTACCCTTTAAGAATTGACTTTTAGGAGTAGTCTTCTGACCTCTTACTTTTCTGAACTCCATTGATCTGAGTGCAACTCGAAAGAATCATAAATGTTCATTTTTATTTATTCCGGGTTCTATAAATCTTCGTCAAATCTTGCGCCTCAATCTTTTAATTTCGAATTTTTCAGTAGAACTCAAGCAGTAACAATAACGAATTCGAGAAAACAATCTACGGCAGCCGATCATTTGATGAATTGGCGTTCGCCGTCAAGTTTTGATGCAGCCGCGACAGTGACGACGAATTTCGGTTTTTCGAATAGTAATAGTTCGAATTTCGACGATAAGTGGAATTCATTGAACAACGCGGTTGCTAGAATTCACAACGGTAACAATAAAGGTGGTTCGAATTTACCAATTTCGTCGACCAATCCTTTTAAACAGGAATCATCGGCCGTCCACATTTAATATTTACAGTTTTTTATCGTGTTTCGCGTGCATGTGTGGCAGCGTTTGACGTCAAGTCTCAAGACCAAAACTTAATCCGCCTTAAATAGACGTTTCGTAATGCAAATTTTGGCGAAGTTTCGACTAAGAGAACTTTTAGCCAAGGAAACAGATTGTTCGCTTAGAATTTTGCTGCCACGCAAATATTATCGTCATTATAATTTTAAGGCTCATCGAATGTGCACAAATTTGAATCATTTCAGCGCCAGTTTTTCTTTGTTTTCTCAGCCTCCGAAGAATGCACGAGCTAAAGTTCAGCATCGAAGCTCAAAAGTCTGGCTATCAAAAGTAGAAACCTCAAAGATGTAAAATTCAATCTTTAACATAAATCAATTTTTGATTCTGCTGCTCTCGATTACTGTAGCCGATGGACATGCCTCTTCAAAAGTTTTTTGTTCGACGTTGGCATTTCTTCCAAGTGTAAAATTTTGTCAATTTTTAGCTTCTATTAATTCGCCCTGTGATTTTTCATTGAGAAAACTTGTAAATGTTTCAATTGATTTAGATATTTATTGATTATTCTATCATTTTTGCTTCTGTGTCGAGTAGTCTTTTGTAATTGCGGTATTTCATAATCCGCACTCTATTGTATGCGTAGTGCTGTTACCGAAACAGTCGGAGGCGACATCCTCGTTGACAAAATTATCGTGGCGGGTTGACGCCGTTGTTCGTTCGTCTTGAAACATCCCTTTAGTATACGTATGGTATTTGTTTGCGTTCAGTAAATGCTTTCCCTAATAGGTTTGATGTTCTGACATGAACCTTTTTTCCGACGAAAAATTTTCCCACAAAACTTTTCTTTGTTATAGACGGCATTCCAAGTAATGTCGAAATGAAGCTGATCAACCGAGGTCTTGCCAGATGGGCTTACCCTAAGTAGCCCGTGTGCCTTGACATTTCCTGACACAAATTTCATCTTATGTTGTTTTCGTCAAATTCAGACGGATTTTTCCGAATACCAATCAGGATCCTGAAATTGAATCCTTTTCGATGAAGTTCTGTTAAAATGCAAATCCCAGGACGTGTCCCCAACATATGTACACGTGGGGGGGGGGTTTGACCCCTGCTGATTCTTGCCGATCCGTTAGAATAAACGCACACATCATTTTTATAATAAATATGCAAATTAGGTATATTAAAAAATCGTTTTTGCTAGTTGAGAGCCTATTTTTAGTTGCATTTGGGTTTATGCTTCTGTACTGCAGTTGCGGTAGGTATGCACGAACGGACCATTCCTAAATCACAAAAAGATATCTGTCAGAAAAACATTTTTGTAAAACGTTTGAAAGAAAACAAAAAAAATTTATTCTGAATATTGCAAAAAAATTAAATTAATGAAATAAATAAAACAACATGAAATAAGCAAATAAAATGAAATGAATAGAATAATTAAGCAGAAAAGGCGAAACAAATAATAAAGAAATGAATAGTAAGATAATGTAATAAAAGGTAGGTAAACGTAAAAAATTGAACAAAAGTACACAACCTGAAAAAATTAAACAAAAAGAACAATAAGTGGCCCAAAATAGGAAGAGTATAAGAGGGCATAAGTCAATAAAAGAAAAAATAAACAAAAAATATGCATGTAGATATGTTAATAATAAACAAACCAGACTAAAACGCTGTAATGTCGTGAAAACACATGCTATAGCGACATAATGTTAGAAATCTGGTGATTCGTGCCAAAATGTGTGACAATCAGCATCCACCAGATCGAAATGGAGGAGCAAATCAGCCATGCGCCAAAACGTCTACCCCGCTCATCTCCATTTTTCCATTCGATTCTAAAGGTAAGTTTATTGAAAATTACCTTTTTTGAGAATCTATTCAGAGACTTCACTCTTTTCAGAATCATTGTGTTGAGACTTCGCTGTATTGAAAATCGTTGTTTCGAGACATCGCTGTATTGAGTCTATCTATTTTGAGTTTCGCTGTTGTGTGCTTCGCCGAATAGATGAACCCAATTCCATGATATTTACCTGCTGCGACATACGGAAGACTGAGCAACAACGGATGCGAAAAGCCGTTTCTTCAAAAACTGGACGATATTTTGCAACGGTTTTTTTAATTCGAATGAATTTAAGGAAAATTAGTTTTTTAAACATAAACGGGGCAGATCAATACAAATTAGGTTCATGAAATTTAATGATGTGACGTCTGAGGGTGGATCGCGAACCGAAACTTTGTGGACAATATTCGCAACAAAATGCGCTGTCGTTCGAGTGTTTGCGTAGATGATCCTGAAAAACTTTAATTAAATTTTTAATTTAATAATTTAGTTTCGAAAACGCTCCAAGAATATGATAAAAACAGCTTTCATCAACGTTCTCGACGGCTGGAATTGAAGTTTTTATGCTCAACATCATTGTTAAAAGATTACGTTGAAAAGATTAAATCAGCATACTTTATAATGACTTCGATGACGAAACGTAGCTTGGCATTTTGAGCAAGTGTACAAACTTTGATCGTTGTGGCACATTTCATGGTACTGTAAACTCTGGCGACGGGTGAACGACGCTGAACATAATTTGCAACTAAACGGTTTGATGCCTGAAACTGAAAATTTTCAGAAATGGAAAAATATGGGATTTTCTAATTTTGACTTCGGAAACTTTTGATAAAACTGAATTATTCACGCATTTATGTGAAGCCTAACTTAGAAGTTAAAAAATCCTAGGATTTTTGTCGCCGATTCCGTGAGAATTTCATCGGCGACTGTTCTGATTTTACCAATTCAAAAGGGAAAAAATCCCAGGACTTTTGTCACCGACACCCGATTCCATAGGATTGTCGCCGATTGCTAGGATTTTATCGCCGATTGCTAGGATTTTATCGGCGATTCCCTCGATTTTTGCCTTTATTCATAAGTTAAAAAAACCAGGATTCGGCAACAGTCGGCGATAATCGACAATCGACATGTGTAGGAATAAAATTTTTTTTTACTGTTTTTTGTCATCAAAAAAAATTTAAGTTACTAAATAAACAACAATGAATCTGCAACTGCTACGCACTCCACAAATTTATTCTTAAAAATAGGCGACAGCGGCCGATTTTAGGGAATGAATCGGCAAAATTGCTGACTGTCGCCGATTAAATCCTAGAAATTGGCGACAGTCAGCGATTCTGCCAATTACCGATTCATTCACTAAAATGTCCGACTGTCGCCAATTAAATCCTAGGAATCGGAGACAGTCGACTTCTGAATAGGGCGTAGCGAAAGACCAAAATTTTCAGTAATCAATATTAAGTGATTTTTGCTCGGTGACGTACAGTACCGTTTTTTATCCAGAATTGTTCAAAATCACTGACTAACTACATATGTGCAAGAATGTAGACGACAAAAATCAGGAATTATTTGGCCAGCAAATCCATCTTCGAAGTCATTGACTGATTGTAGACATTGCCACCAAAAAAGCTAAATCCGTATCATTTACCAGAACAGACATTGAAGAAAGGGACAATCATAACGATTTCAAACATTTGGAAACATAAGTTCTACGTAGCTTGTCAATCAAAAAGAGAACCATATAAAACTGAGAAAGTCGATCTGCGATTCTAGAGTGGAAACTCGATCGAACTTCCGTCCATTTCACTAGACAAGACATCACTCCAATTTAATAAAATAAATCTAATTAGCGTAAAGAAACATTAACGGTAAATAAAATGTGTTATACGTCCTCATCTAGAGATAAAATCTATGATGATTTGAAATAAGGAGTTTTACCTGCGTGGCTACGGTAATGAACGAGTAAATTTGTAGAATTGCTAAACACTTTATCACAAATTTTACAATTTGGGTAATAATCCGTTCGTTCAACTTTCATCTGATCAATATATCGGAGAGCTAAAGCCTGAAAATAACGTGGATATATAGAACTTGCGTACAACAAGACTACTGTAGCTTAGCTCAAGATTATATACATACTAGAAAAAATAATTACCGCATCTCCAGCTTTTCTCTTCATTTTGTCTTTCAAAGACGTCATACTTTTTTCATAAAGTTCAGACGTACATTTTTCCATGAGTTTTCTCCGTGGTGCTGGCAGAATGACTTGTAGCTCCTGGAGAAAAAAATAAAGCAACGATAAACTAGAAGTGAACTTTTAGGAAAAATCTTCACTTCCTAAAGCCTTTAATAAAGAGTAGAATGGGCGAATACACCAAAATTTGATATTCTCAAGAATTTTTATCCACAAAAAGACATTGGAAAAATTAAGGCATGGGACGAATCCACTTTTTTGACTTAATCGGATCCAAATCTTAAAGAAAACCGCTTCATCGGATCTGGATCCGGATTTAGAAAACTTCTATCGACGGATCCAAATCCGCACCTCGAACAGCAGATCCGACCGTATCCGCATCTTATAAACGGGATGAGCCAAAAAAAGGCGTGACTTTCAGCTTTCGAATGGATGAAAGTTTTTTAATGCAGTTTGCTGCCGTCGATAGATACAACATTTGGAATGAAAAACTGCAAATTTCAGCCATATTGCTTAATTATTGACTGGTTAAAATTAAAAATACTAAACGCCAATTTTCTTGCAGAAAAAAAAACAAAAATTGACAAAAATCAACATAGCAGAAAAAAGTAAGATGGATCCAATCATAAGAACAATATAACAGCTTATACCTGCAAGAGAGCTAATTCAATGAGTCCTCTTTTCTTTTTCACCAATTTTAATCGCTTTTTGAACTCGTCAATGGCAGAATTGATTTTTTTGATCTTGCTTTTTTTAAATTTCAAAATAAATGCTCTTAATTTTGGCGAAATTTTGCCCATATTGAAAAGAGAAACTGATGACTTTAAACAACGTGTAAATTACAAATCTAGGTGATTCTTAAAGTATTTTTGTGTCAAAAACATTACAAAACTTTTTTCACAATAGGACATTTACTTTGATTTTACAACTTTTAATTTTTGAAAAATGATCACTCTTACAAAATTTCTGTTGTGAAAACCGTAAAGGCTAGGAGCATAAACTTGGTGCATGAAACAAAGATAAATAAGGGATTCTAATGCAGCAAACTGCATTGAAAAAGCTTCATCCATTCGAAAGTTATGAAAGTCAGCACCGGTAACCTTTTTTGGCTCACCCCGTATATACCATATAAATGTGTGAATGAGGAATGTTTAATTTTTCAAAACCCAGTTGTGTAAATTCATATTTTTTAACTGCTCAATAGTTATTATGATGGTCATTGGAATGAGAAGCAAAGTGAAACAAGACCCTAAAATCTTTAGACTAGGCTTTTTTGCGAGCTTCTATCTGCACTGTACAGAAACGATAGGATAAACTCTGCACTGAACAAGCTTTTACTGCTCCGAATAAATATAAACAAATATAATTTTTTAATACTTTTGCTTCAGATTTTCAGTCGAAAAGCGATAGTGTTATAAGTGAAAGAAGATTGTGAAGGCAATTCATGATTTGATATTCATCGCAGGAGGAAAATTTTATTTCTCACTTTATTTTCATAGAAAAAGTCGAGTTCCATTCATTATAATATGAGCTGAGACATAGTAGATTCATGGAAGCAATCAGGGATAACTGAGGAATAAAACTACATTTCCCTTTCGTCATATTTTAGTTTAATTGCACTGAACATTATACGCAATTGCCTTTTCCGGCGCAAAGAGCAAGAAAAATTTGGAATTTTTTTACCTTCTTTTTTTGACCTTCAAATGCACCTTTCATCAAAAAATTTTCCCAATTTTGACCTTCAAATGTACCTTTCATCAAAAAATTTTCCAAACGGTCAAAATATGTGCACTGGGCAGAAAAAGGCCTTCCTTAGACTTTTTTTATTCAGGAATTAAAATGACATACACTAATGATGTTAACTGTTTTTTACAGGCAAAACTAATCAAAGTCCACATGGACGCAACAATCGGCCGATGCATCGGCCGACTGTTGCGTTTTTCTGCCATCGGCCGATGGCCGATTGTTTGGCAACTTTTTGTTACAATGAATGCAGGTGCATATGCTTAAAAAAGATTGTTCACATACATATTTTACACTTACTTTAGTAAATACATTATTTTTTTGTGAAAATGGTTGTTTTAATGTCTAGCGTATTTGCCGTGTGTTGCCATTGATGAACTAGATAACAAGAATTTGACAAGCTATGAATGGGATATTTTAGCTGCGGCGGTAAGAATATACTTAAATACATGTATAATGTATCCACACCTTAGATAATTATGTATTGGCAGCTTGTCAATTTGTTAAAATTTTTTGCAGAAACTGTGAGAATCTATGAATCTAAAAACGCCTGTATTTCGGAGGAAATAGCTCTGAAGAAAAGTAAGCTAGATTTTGTGCCTAAATTTTTTTGAAAAACATAAATTAAAGAATCGTATGGTTAAGAATTTTACGCCACTCAATCCACAATTTCAACTTTCCTGGATTGGGTTCATTAAAGGAGGAATTGTGGGGGAAAATGAATCAATATTGTTATAGAAATCATAATAGAGCCCACTTTAAACCCATTGAAGACAATATACTTCATGCTTTGGCATCGTTACTAGATCCTGGATTTAAAAAGGATGGATTGAAATTTGAAATATAACACATATTGATCATACAAATCAAAATTAAATAATTTAGGCTTTCTGTGATCCTCAAGCAGAAGACAAAGCTGAACTATAGTCTGTTTTTTATAAAATGCTTCCGAATAGAAAAGTGACACAAATCAGTATCGTTGTCAAAATCATTTACATAAAGCCCTTATTGTAAATTTTTCACTCGAAAAATTGTTAAGGGTTAGGTCAGTATGCTCACCAATTTCCATTTCTATATAATATATTGTTTATCAAAAAATCGTGAAAATCTAAAATACTACTTACTTTTCACTTTCATTATTTAGAAGCATTTCAAGAAAAAACGACTATAGCTTTGGCTAGAATGGTTGTCGATCAAAAACAACAAAATCAATGCTTTTCTGAAAATATGGTTCAAAAATTTGAATGAATCTTCAAACTCATTCTCCAAACTTTCTCAGTGAGCCACAATTAATACTAATGTAAATAATTCAAGCATTTACACAAAACTGACCAATTTCAGGCACTATTTGGTCATTGCAAGTTTATCTGAAGATGAGCTGTAGCCCGAAAAATATGCAATGTTTAGCAAGCAAAAGCCATTGTTTTGGAATACATTACTAGAATAATGGAAGTAAAATGCTGCAACAAAACTAGAATTAGCTAATGTGAGCCAAAAAGTGTGCAGTTGAAAAGAAGTTTCATTATGAAAAAAATTTCTTTAGCTTTCCATGAAATTTTTATCAGCTCCAATTGGGTCAGTAGCTAGTGAATGATCATTTTAAAAAGCAAAAGATGTTAGAAGTGGAAAAAAATCCCGTTTATTGCTGAGATTGGATTCAATAGTGCAAACTGGAAAAACAAGCTGAAGTTGAAGAAGCTTCTAGTGAACTCAGCAATCAAAGTGAAGGTAGTA
This sequence comes from Romanomermis culicivorax, assembly GCA_963922205.1. Lineage (NCBI taxonomy): Eukaryota > Metazoa > Nematoda > Enoplea > Mermithida > Mermithidae > Romanomermis > Romanomermis culicivorax. The sequence goes on from CAWUHX010000180.1 coordinate 465,885, forward strand.
CAACAGATGCCATTGTTGATGACAAATTGGATGAATGAAGTGTTGTTAATTATTGAATGTTGAAAGTATCAGTAGAACTTTGTGAATAATTCATAATAATTTTAAATTTATTACAGTGTAGCAACTTCAGATTGCATGTTGCACATGTTACAGCCGATGCATCGGCAATCGGCCATCGGCCGATGCCATCGGTGACCCTGGCCGATGCATCGGTATCGGCCGATGGCAAATTTTTAGCCATCGGTCCATCACTATTCACGAGGTATAATTTGACTATCGTTGGTTTGGAAATTTAAAGAAATCAACACAAAACTAAGTGAATATAGTTCCCATTATGACCGTATCTCAGTTTTTGGCAGCGTCGGATCTGGATCTCAGAAAACTCCAATAATCGGATCCGAGTTCTAAAAAATTCCAATAATCGGATCTGGATCTAGAAATTAAGGCGGATCTTCGCGGTTCCGGGTACCCGTCCCATCCCTAACAAAACTTGAGGGAATCCAAATATCTCTTACACGAAAGACCGAAAACGAAAGTTTCTTGTTACGATCTGCATCGATACCAGTTACTCAAAAATCAGTAAAGAAAACAAAAACGGAAATTTCTAATTGTTTTCACAAAGACCACGTGAACCCCTGAATTGCAAAAAATTCAGAAATCTAACCCTACGACTCACATCAGAGATCTTCAAGAGAAATGATTCTGACGTCATACCTAATTAGAATGGAACACAGAGCATTCACATTACTACCCTTTTAGTTTTTAATTTTATTATTTTTGGAGTAAAATTCATTTTCAGAAAATTTTATCAGGTCCATAAACTAATTTTTAATGAGTAAAATTCCGGTAGTACTTCTTCTTTAGGTTTATTCTCTTTGCACGAACAAATTACTGTAAACGGTTCGTAAATCGGAATGAAAAATGCATTGGAAGTCGTGGCGCGGCTGCCCCGCACACTAACGATTTCCTGATGGTCGACGATAGTTGACAAATTTGAAAAACAGTTCGTTATTTCGTTTGTACATTGTTGGCAGACATTTTTTTGCTGAAATGAGCAAGCTGAAAATGAAAAATAATCTATAGAATTCTACGAAGAATTTTAAGCGAGGAACACACAGTAAACTGAAAATTTTCAGAGCGCAAAATGCAAGACACATGAAACTTCTAACTTGGACTGTTTTCAAATCCGAACTTGGAATTTCGATGTTGGCGGAAGTGACTTGAAGTTCGATATTTACGTCGGGGTAGCAGCATTCTTTCTGGAGTTTCGGTGGTGGAGAAATTCTGCTGCTCGTTATTTTCGGGCAATAATCGTGCTCCGATTGAAGCTGGTAAGTCCACTCTTGAGCTCTGAAACGAATAAAGAAAATTTCTAAAAATTTTCTGAGTTATTATGCGCCGAGTTAGCAAGTAACACGACGACACAAATGCAGAACTCCAGCAAGCTGAAAAGCTGACAAAACGGATCTTCAAGAAAATTTTACGAAATTTCGCTGAATAACGACGACAGTTCGTATACAAAACTGCGAACTTACGCGTCGTGCATACCTCAGAGAACAATCTATCGCATCAAAATCTTCTTCACAGCGATACGATACTGCTTCTTTAAGCGGAGTTTTAAGATTTTTTATATGCCGCTCGATGGATTCTGCAAAAACAATGACAATGGAAAGACAAATTTTATACAATTTTGAAGTTTGATGATGAACAGTACTTTGTCCTATAATAATGACTAAAGTAGATAAATATATATGTAATTTAAAGAAGGCGATTAAAAACTCGTGCAAAGCGGCGAAAAAGTATATGAATAAAATTGAAATCGGTACTATGAAAAATAATTTATTTTTTCAAAACCAATTTGAAATATCTTCCAGTCACGCGCTTTACAGATAATTACGACTTCAATCATCAAATGATTGGCTGCTAGTGAACTATAACAAATTGTTTATAATGCACGACTCTTGCCTCATATGTGACGGCCAGAGATGAGTCGGATCAACGTTTTTAACTATTACAGATCCGGATCCAAAAAATTGATTCAGCGAATCCGGATCCAAAAAATTTGCTCCAACAAATCCCAATCAGAATCCTGAGTGACAGATTCAACCGGATCCGGATTCTGTATGATAGTATATATACATATATATTGTAGAAGTTTAAGGTGCAAACTAGAGGAGTTACTTTTTATTTTATGTAGTTATGATTTTGATTTAATTTTTTGTACAGACATGGCTAAATAGCAATATAAGTGACGGTATTCTCTGCAATTTGTCTGAGTACAATGTTTTTCGTTCTGATAAAGTTAATAGGAGAGGTGGTGGTGTTGCCATATTTGCCAAGAAATCGCTCACTTTAAGTAGGTTAGATATTTCTGGGTTTAATTTACTCTTGTTCTTAACCTCTTAGGTATATTTAACCATTCCCGTTCTCTTCTTGTTTATCGTCCACCGTCTCAAAGTATAGTAGATGATATTGAGCTCTGTGAATTTATTGAGTTCATGGGTAAAAGCGCCAGAATTGCCCTGATTCTTGGAGATTTTAACTTACCTAAGTTTAATTGGAAAAATTTAACATTTCCTGACCATGAAGTTTATAATGCATTTTTCGAATCTTTTCTGTCCACTGGTTTCAAACAAATGGTGTTGCAACTTACTCATGATAACAATATATTGGATTTAATTCTAGGTAACAAATCTGTTAATGGCATTTCGGTTGGTCCTTCTAAATTTTGTTCCAACTGGGATCGGAAACCTAAATTTTCTGCACGCTTAAATTTTCATAAGACAAACTATGATGCTATTATAGGGGCCCAGTCACATGTTAGTTGGCCCGACACATTTGAAAATTGTGCCAATGTAGATCAAATGTACAGATCATTCCTTGACATAATGCAACAATTAATCTTAAAATTTGTTTCCTTGGGGAAAAATAAAAGACAGAATGTAAGCAAATTTCCAAAATGTGCGATAAAAGACTAATTCGTGGCGTAGGTATAAAAAGTGTAAAACCATTAATAATAAGAAAGCACATACTACATACTGTAAGCTGGTTAAAGCCGAGGTAAAGAAATGTTTAATTGAGGAGGAAAATCGTGTAATTTCTCGTAATGATCCAAAAACTTTTTATTCTTTTGTAAATTCCGTTGTACTTCGATTCTCCGAATGCTTCGATTCTCCGACTGTCGCTATTCTCCGACCAGTTCGATTCTCCGACTATCTTGATCTTTCGACTGTTGTGATGTTTCGTTTCTTCGACTATGAATCGTTTTTTTCAGATTTCGATTATTCGGCTTCTTCGAATGTCCGACTGCACAATACACTTACCTAATGTTTTTCGTTTGTTAGGTTTTAATCAATTGTCAAAATTAAATTGTCAAACAAAAATTGTTAAAATTAATCATTTTGTGTAAAAATTGGCCATTTTGATCAAAGATCGTAAAATATTAATCGGAAATCTGGAAATTTTTAATAAATTTTAAAATACTGCAATTAAATTTTTTGAAATAAAAATTTAAAATTATCGAGAATTTGAAAAAATGTTGAATTTTAATGAAAATATTCAAAAATTTTGAATTTTTACCGAAAAATATTCAAAATTCTGAACCAAAAACGCTAAAGATTTTTTAGCTCAAAACTTCAAAAATTTAAAGAATCTCGAAATTTAAATAATCTCGAAATTAAATAAACTTAAAAAATTCGAAATTTCTAAAATTTCAATAATTTAAAAAATTTCGAAATTCAAAAATTTTAAGAATTTCAAAACTTGAAAAATCTGAAAAATTTCAAAATTCAAAAAATTTCAAAATTTGAAAAAATATTGAAATTTGAAAATTTTCAAAATTTTAAGAATTTAACATTTTCAAAAACTTCTACATTTAAAAAATTTCCGAATTTGAAAATTTTCAAAATTCAACAAATTTCAAAATTTGAATTATTAAAAAATTTAGAATAAAAAATTTGAAGAAAAATAATTTTAAAAACTTGATTTTTATATCTTTTTTTTGATGCAATAATCATGAATTTTCATAAAAAATTGTTGAAATTATTTGCCCTGGTAGGCAAAACGTATATGTATGTTTAATGCTCCAATTAATCGGCCATTGAGAATCTGGTCGAGGAATCGAGTCAGTCGAGGAAATGGTACTTAAAAGCAGTCGAACAATCGATAAAGTCGAAGTATCGGCACCAGTCGAAGAAACACAACAGAACGACCATTCTATTTTTAATATTCTTGCATAGGTCGGAGAAATGAAACAGTCGAAGAACCGACATGGTCGAAGAATCGAAACGGTCAGAAAAACGACATGGTCGGAGAAAAGCCTCACAATCGTAAATTCACGTCTGAAAAATACCAATGAGATACCTCCCTTAAATAATAAGGGACAACTTTTTATTCAGGATCATGAAAAATGTGAAATTTTTAATCACCAGTTCCAGAGCACCCCATGAGGGGGGGGGGGTAGTACCCCGGTCCTAGATTTGGAAATTCATTTACTACCCCCGTAAAAACTGCTCACTAAAGCAAAAAATTTTGGTAGACCTCATCCTCTTCTCAGTAGGTTACAGTAATTCGAGAAAAATTGCACAATGTGTGCTTGAGAGGAATTACTCACTGGTCTTTTTGACACATTTACTGAGCAGATAAAAATAGGAAAGTATGCAACTTCTGTGCCATATAGCGCTTTTTAGGAAAGGATATCAGCACATTAATATATACTACCTGTAGGAAATCATCATATATATAATTGGGAGAACAAATAATGAGTTATGTGACTATGTGATTTATCGAAAAATCGCCCCTTGGGAAGAAAAACATTATGTTCTTAAATTCTTCCTCTTCATCCTCTCCTTTCCTTTTTCCCGCTTCTGCGTTGGGTCTTCTGTGCGCATATGGTTATATTTCTCCACCCAAGCTGAGGCATACATTCCTGCTATGGGTTGAGACATGCGAGGTCCTTCGATGCGGATCAGGAGTGGGACCTGGTTTCAAACTCGTGGTTCATAATCTAATGGGATTAATAATACTAAAGGCACATTTGGCATGAGCACTTTCAATTGGAAGCACTGTTACAACCCTTACCAGTGATTGAATAAGCTCATACTCCTGAAGATGCTGGTTCAAATAATGTTTTCAAAAGTATGTTGTGCCCGATTCTTGAAATGTGCAGGAGTCAGTTGACACGACAATCTTCGAAGTTTGATTATTCTCTGCGTATAATTAGTACATTCAAGTTGCATGATTGGGAGCTGGAAAATGTGGTTAAAATATTAGATGGTTTTTGACCGTAAAAACCGTAAAGTAGGGGCATTATTCATTTTTGTAAGTTGTAAGTGAGCATTGTTTTGCGGTGAAAGTACTACACCACCCCTTCCGCAAAAAAGTTGAGAGCAAAAAAAAGGGCAGGGCATGGCGCGGCATATTTCAGGTACTACCCTTACGATTTTACCCCAACCTAAATTTTCGACCTTGGGGACCTCTGACTAGTTCTCATCTGTTTCTGTGCATGATGATTCTAGGCTTCCGCATATGTAAATGTCATCCTAGCTACTGTCTCTTTTAGCCCTGAAATTGTATTAAAGGCAATAAATGGCATAAAACTCACAACTTCATTAGGCACTGATCATTTATGTTCATATTTTCCTAAAAAGTTAGCCTTCATTTTAGCTGAACCATTAGCATCTATTTTTGAGGCATCTTTTCGAAGTGGTAACCTTCCTGATTTTTGGAAAACCGCTATAATTGTCCCAATTTTTAAGAAAGGTGATTCTTCTAATCCCGAACATTATCGACCCATCTCTTTATGTTTTGTTACATGTAAAATTATGGAAACACAGCTTTTAGCTTGTAAACATTCCTGGGCTGGTTCCATTGAGGTGGGTCAAACTGTAGATGTGGTTTATATTGATTTTTCTAAAGCTTTAGACACTGTTTCAAACACCAAGTTACTTCGTAAGTATATAAGTATGGGATCTCCGGAACTCTGTTTACCTGGCTTTCGAATTATCTTTCTGTAAGAAGTCAAAAAGTAAAAATCGATAACTCATTTTCTGAACTAGATAATGTTATCAGTGGTGTACCTCAGGGGAGTGTGCTTAGACCTATACTTTTTCTGAACTTTGTAAATAATATATGTGATCAAATTATGAGTGAAAACTTATATTTCCTGATGACCTTAAAATGTACAACATCTCTACATCTTCCTCTATTTTACAAAAGGATCTTGAACAAATTGAAATTTGGTCTACTGCTTGGCAATTGGAAATTTCAGTATTTAAAAGTTGTATTTTGTACCTGGGAAACAATAATCCTCATATTCCGTATGTTATGGGTGGAAAAAATGGGCCTGTCTGTGACAACTACGTTAAGGATTTAGGTATCCTGATTAATCCAGATCTTAAATTCAGATAACATTATCGTTCCATGGCAAAGGGGGCTTACTTCCATTCTTCACTGATTTTAAAATCTTTCTTTTCTAGGAATGAAAGAAACCTTACTAGAGCCTTTGTTACATATGTCCGCTCCGCCCAATTTTGGAATATTGTACAACAGTATGGAACCCTCATTTCGCTACTGACATCCAATACTTGGAAGATATTCAGAGAAAATTCACTAAAAGAGTAATGGGCTTCAGATCAGGGTTATCGTATGATCAAAGACTTGATGTGTTAAAATTACAAAAACTTGAGACTCGTAGATTGCACTTTTCCATTTCTATGATGTTTAATATAATACGTGGTAAATCCACCTAGATTTCGATAAATATTTTTCTTGAAAAGTTAATGTCACTCGCCAAAAACACAATTTTATACTAAATCAAAATTTTGCTCACAGCTCAACTGTTAAATTTGATTTTTTAAATAGTTATATCAGTACTTGGAATTCCTTACCAAGTGAAGTTGCACTCATTTCAGGATAAACTTAGGTTTCTACAAATATGAAATTCACGGGGGGGGGTATGCATTAGATGTTGCATTTGTAACCTGCGTACCTTATTACGTTTACGTTCCGTATTTACTGTAGTTTAGCCTTGTTTATTTCATATGTTCGCTCAATTTACTTAATCTCTTTTGCCTCATATTTAGACGTAATAAACTTATTATTATTATTATTATATATCTGTGTATATGCTTAGGGTTCGGCCGGGATGCTGGTCGAGATCGGGATTGGTATCAAAATTTTAATAACAATAGACTATTTTTCAAGATTCATCAGTTCTTTCATACCCTCGATTAGGATTTTCCTGGAAGTATCATATTTTAAATTAATCATTCTTTTCAAAAGTTCTAAGCAGCAAATTTCTTGCTATTGTAAGCAGGACAGTCTCATTAGCTGGTTAGAAAAACGAATAACTGCAGGGTTTATAGTTCTGACCAGCAACAAAATTTTTACTGCTGTGGAGGGAGGTGTTTCTACCCAATATCATGGACCATAAACGACATTATCGCAAGGTAGATGTTACTAGAGCACAAGCTACATTCCACCGTACATTAATACTCATAAAGGTCTTAATATCACAAAGTCACATCATCAAGACTCCTAGCATATCAAATAACTGCTACTTAGGCAAAAATATACATATCTAGCATAGATTGAGTACGAGCGTAGTTCTAAGATACGACCCTTGAACTTTGCGAACAAAAGATTTCATGTAAGAGCCTAAATGAACGCCTGCTTTGTTAAAATTTTGCTCAAATCAGGTTTCAGCATGATTACCTTCTAAACAGTTGTGCCAAGTATCCGCAAACCTGTTGCCTTTGGACATCATTTGCGGAAGACTGATTTAAATATTGAAAAATTTAAGTTCTCCAAAGTATAATCTGATTTAGCTTGCTATAGATTGAACTATGCTGATCCAATAAAGAGCATTTCCTAATCATGAAATGTTTTGGAATTCACGGTTCTTGAGTCGGATTTAGTGAACTGATAACACTATTATACTTGGAGAAAAATGAAAATTTTGTAATCAAGTGACGTAATCTCATTCTAAAATCGACAGAATCTAATTCGGTTATAGCTTATTTTCACTTCATCACATACATACTTCAACAATTTCAAAATGTTCGAGAAATCATTCACAAATGTCGAAATGAAGCACATTAAAGCTTTATATACATTCATGGACATGCGTCAAAAAATTAAAATTCCGACCCCTTTTTTCGGGATTGGGATTGACCAATCTTAGTCGGGATCGGGGTTCCGGCCAAACCCTACATGTGCCCCTGAATAACTATATACACTGGCGGATCCAGAAATTTTTTTCAGGAGGGGCGGTGCTCAAAATTAAGGATTTTTCCAAAAAAAATTAAAAAAAATTTCAAAAATTTTTCAAATTTGCCTACAGGTATACAGGGAAAAAATCGTATTTCAAAAGTTTCGGGGGGGGGCGGCCACCCCTCCACCCCCCCTAAATCCGCACTTGACTATATATTATGTTTAATTATTCTGAAATTAAGTTCTATGAATTTATATATCTTCGGTGTCAATAAATTATTGATGACTGAGGTGTTTATTGAACTAGTTCACCTAATTTCCATTCATTAAATTGTATTCATGTTTAGATTATTGTTGGTTTCATCAGAAAGAAAATAAATATAAATTGAAACTATTTTTCAGAAATTATGGGTTTAAGTTCTTCTTTCATTAGAAGAGTGTGGGATTACTTCACAGTGTCCCCAGATGATGAAGGAAAAGCAAAGTGCAACGAAGCAATAAATGCAGAATACAGCTAGCTATCTAGAAAACGTAGTGCTACTGGATGTCAGAGAAAATATCTGGAGAGAAAACGGCCAACAAAGCAGCTTGTGGATAAAGAAAAAGAAGATAGTGAAATTAAAGTAATTCAAGAACAAATTATCACTAGTGATTTTAAGAAATTGACTATTGTATTTTTTTCAAAGATCCAAAAACCAAATTAAAGCATGAACTCAAATCTCAAACGTCTTTGGACAATCGCTTCATGCAGAAAGTAAAATTAAATCAGCTGATTCACTAACAGATGAAGACATGTGATGTGACATGCGTTTTAGCAGAAAAAATTGCCCCAAATGATACAAAATCAGTTCATCTCGACTTCAAAGTAGAACAAATGCTGTGATTCATTTTTCGAACTTGTGGAATCAACTGTATTTTAGGATTTAATAACGGGGGTAATAAAAATGTGTGGGAAGACATTTTGAACATTGGCAATTGTTCTTATATTTAGATTACTGAATATGAATTGGAAAAGCACAAATTTTACAAAAAGGCTTTGTTTGCATACCCGAACAAATTTAAAACAAAAATTGAAGAGAAAATCAAGGAAAATGATTATCATATTTCATTTACAACCGATACATGGTCAAATCAAGTAGAAGCCTGTTTCCGGTTGTTACAGAGTAAAACAATTTTGGATTTTTTTGAACGCATCTATTCTATTTGTTTTCAGCTTGATAGCCTACTTAACAACAGCTACCTATGAAAGGGAAAAGTATGCATTGCAAGCGCAGCATCTTGGTTCAGAACACCACTCTAGTGCGCATTCATCACAAAGTTTTGAAGAAATGTTGAACCAAGGGCTTTTTTAGGCCAATTAGGAGCCATGGATTTAGGGGCACAAGCCAAATTGGCTTGTAAAAATTAGAGCCTAACGACCCTTCTGATTAGGTGAGTCTTCTGTCCGGAGATGCATTTTAATGCTTTTTAAAACAAGATACTGAAAATTTTCCAGTGCTTCGGGCCAGATTTCAAATCATTCATGATTTTTGGTATCATTTCTGTTGTGCGGTTGGAAAATTTCGGCCTAGCTTATGCTTATAGCTTTTTAACATCAGCATGTTATGGATGAATGTTAAATGAAATGAAATGCTGAAAATACAAAATAGTACTTGCTTTCTGGATTCTGTATTTGGAAACATTTTAAAAAAACAGATTGTAGATTTTTCTAGATAATTTTCACAAAATTGTCTCGTAATCCCTTAGAATTTTCGACTTTCATGAGCATAACTTTTTGCATTTAGGAAATGATTCAGACGTCATCAGTATGGGATAATGGCAGAGGTTCTTCTGCCTGTAGAAGTCGTACAAATTCTTTGTTGCTTGCCTAATTTTTGAATTTCAGTTTGTCCGGCTGAAAATATGTTGAATTCACTGAAAAATTAGACTTTTTGTGCGGGAAAAAGATGTTAAAAATGTTCATATTCCAATGCTATAGAATATCAGAATCTAAGATTTTCTTCGGAGGCTAAGAGTCGGGGATCTCCAATTGCGAAGTAAAATACCTATCCCGCTTTTTTATGCTTTATCCACCAATGAAATGGTGAAAACATAATGATCGATCATCATTAATTGCAGAACGATGTGCTGAAAAAATGAATTTTCTGACGTTTTAAAGGCCTTGAAATCAAAAATTTTCGCGCTAAGCGCGGAACAAGTTAATTTAGCTAGCTTTTTGATTTTTTCTCCAAAACTCCAGAAATTCAGTTTTAAAATTCTACAACCAACACAAAGTAAATGAAATACAAGGGAAGTATGTAACTTTTAATCATTTTTCTGATGAAAGTAAGCAAATTTATAAATTTTAATGCAAGCAAATAAAAGTGCATCTGTGCAGCCAAATTTCTTGCTCAGGTTGCACATGGCAACCTAGCTTTTGCAAAAAATAACCCTGATGATTGATTTAAATACTGACTGATCTAATATACGAGTCTTATTATTCTGTCTGATTGAGAATGTATCCAACATGATTGATTTGTTGTGTAGGCTCCAACCTTAATTTTGAAGAGTGTTTTCGAAGAAATTTGTTGAAGAAAGCATTGTTTTTGTACGCCCACATTCGTTCACAAACTTTTCAGTTTTGGCTTGTTGAAATTTGGATTGGCCTGTAAAATTTTGATCTTTGAAGCCAATTGGCCTGTCGAAAAAAACTAAAAAAACCCTGTCTTGAACAAATGGAACATAAACAAAAAGTTGTAAGTTTTACTAGACTTTTTGATCAAATTTGATCAAAACTTCTAATGTAGGTACAAATAGTCTGTGTTTCCAGGTCTAATATCATAAAATTTCTAAATGATTCAAAGTTGAAAAATATCAGTTGTGCAGCTCATTAAATGAACTTGATAGTCACTCGAGGTTAGTCACATCAAACTTGACACAAAAATGATTTTTCTTTGAATTATTATTTTTGTAGTTTTGGATTTCCAGCAGTTGGTAAATAATACCACATTCACCTGTCATAAAATTGCAGGTCATTTACAACATAATTTTAAGAAAAAATTAGCTGAAATCCAGACATACCCGATGCTTCATCAAACACGATTAAGGCTTATCCAAGTTGACAGATTCTATTCAGAAGAATATTATTTATTTCACAAGAACTCAGCTTTAATACCTTGCTTTTAGGAAGTCCTGCATGGTGGACTTAAACTCTGGTAATGCTTTCAAAAATTCTAGAACTAAAAAAATCATTGGTGCTTTTCGAAGCTGAAGAAGACACCGCAGATTGGAATATTTGAACATTGATTCTTGAAAAAATTAATTTCTACTTTATAGCCTTCTCAAGATGCTACAGATAACGTACGCTAATTTTTTCTATATATGTTTTTGTTATCACATTTGATCATTTAAAATGAAAACCTTACAGTTGAGCCCATGTTCTGCAACTGTAGCTGATTTTATTCTGACTGTATACTGGGTCAAAAATATGTGAAAAAAATCGGTTTATTTGTTGAAGCTTCAGAGTTGAACAATAATGTCAAATTTGGAAATCTCGAAATGATAGAGTAATTAAGAAATGGAAACAATAATATATAATCTAAGAATATATTTTCAATTTTAATAGAGAATTTAGAATTGCTACTTTTATTGATCCCATATACAAAGACAAATTTTTCGGAAAACCTGGAATGATGTCAAACATGAACAAACCAATGATCAAAGCCAAATCATAATTCCATCACAATCATAATTCCATCAATTTCATCAAAGCCAAATCATAATTCCATCACTGAAAATCAGTGTGAAAATGGTTCATTTAATGACTTTATGGCCAGCAGCAGTGATGATGAAGATCAAATCGAACCACAAGATATAAATATAGCGAGCAAAGTATTTTTGGTATTGTCTGCTTTTTAATACAAACTTATTCATAGAGTTTACAGAAAATCAAAATTTATATCAAGAAGATGAAAAGGATTTCCCCTGAAGATGCACTGACCTGGTGGTCCCCAAATCAAACTCCACTGCCAAACCTGTGATTAATAGCCAAAAAATTTTTGTATGCACCAGCAATAAGTGTCCCCTCTGAACAATTATTCAGTGGTGCTGGTCGAATTTACAATCCTACCAGAAATCATTCGAGGGTGATACTGTAAAAAAATTGCTGTTTGTCAAGTATAATTTAGCTACCCTTGGCTTGAAATTTTTGTGAAACTCATGGCAAAGTGAAATGAATAAAGATCTGATTATGACCGGATCTTAATCTCTGACAGCAGCAGATCCGGATCCAAAAAAATTTAGTTCAGCAGATACAGATCTAAAAATTTGGGTGGATACCCGGCCCATCCCTAGTAATGAGAAAAGCCAAGTTGTGATGAGTCTCATTTTGGGTTTTTTTTCCGGCACTTGATCACGGTTTTTATTGGTTTGAAGAAAATTGTAAAATTTTTAGAAAAAACTATTCTGCAAGGTTAAGAAAGATAATTTTTCAAATTGTAGAAAACAATTCTTATTTTTCAATAATAACAAAAATCTCAATGTCATTTTTGTACCAAACTGAATGCATTCATAGATATATCTTTCAGTCACTTTTAAAGTGAAAATTATTGATTGTTTGCACTTATTTCCGTTTTTGACCAAAAAATGTAATTTTTAGGACCTTCTGAGCCCCTTCAAAGATTGGCTTCTAGCACATCCTGAAGTGCATGAAGACGAAAATACAAAATGCATTTTAGGAAGCCAGAAAACTAAATTTTTTTGTCGCTGCACAAGGAACAATTATGCATTTTAATTCAGGGCAAAAACAATCTTTTAGATGGTCAAGCAAATGATAGAGATGAAAATTAAGGACCAGTTTGGTTTTAGATGAATTCTAGAGAGAAATTTAAAAAAATCTCATTGCACCCCGCACTGGTATGCTTAAACGACATCTTTCTGAAGAGAACTATTAAAGACGTTAAGAATACATCAAGGTGAGGAATTTTTCAAAGGATGAAAATGATGAATTTCCTGCCATGGGCACTGCGCGTGACAATCAATTAAAATTTTTTCTCAAAAGAAAAATTTTCCGTTATCATCTAGAGGCTACTCCTTTGCCTGAAGTATTGCCAAATTGGGAGTATTCTCACTCAATGTGGGAACCTGCATGAACCAGGGAAGAGATCTAAACTCTAGAACAATTAATTTGAATTGACTCTACTATAAAACATAAAAAATGCAGAGAAGCTATTAAAAAACGAAAAAAAGTAAAAAGCCAAAAAACCAGAAGTCGAAATTTCAAAGACTTGGTTATTTTTAACTCTGCTCAATGCCCTCAAAGGAATAATCTGTGATGTGCTTTTTGCGCAATGCACTCTAGTGTGTTAGCCATTGCCTAATTGCTTAAGTTACACTGTTTATTTTACCAAAAAGAACCATCTTTGATGATTGCTAGCCATTGGGCGAAACCCAGGGTTTTCCAATCCACTGGCTAGCCGCTTTGGTCGGGAAAATACTGAAAAATAAATTTTTTAATAAAAAAATGTCGATTTTCAGGCAAAAAATGGTCAAAAACTTCAATTTTCTCAGCACTTCGCGCCATGAATATAGTTTTTAGTTTTTTTGAACAGAATTTACTATTTCTTGAACCCCATTGTTTTGGACTTTTTTGTGAAAAAAATTATTTTTTTTTCTCCGGGGACCCCAAAAAAATCACTGACCCCCTGCCCAAAAAAGTTGCCCGATCCCCACAGAAGTCAGTTACATGTATGCACTCAAGATTTGCCAATCATATGGCTATGGTACTCATAGGGATCCAAGCATTTGGTTGGGAAAAACTGAAAAATGTCCATTTTTCAGAGCCATGTAACCCGGGGCCACTGAAAATTTAGAGCGGCTAAAAATCTTTTAGTGTACCGTCAAGTGGGGTAACTTTGGACACTTTGGAACTTTGAACATGAATATCTCTGCAACCGCTGGACGAATTTGCATCAAATTTGTCCTAAAACATAGGTCACAGTGTAGATTAGATAAATCCAAAGTTTCACATGCATAGTGAGGAATGTTTTTTTTTAGAAGCCCTCAATAAAATTTTCAGTTTGTGTATGCAAACAGCGCAAACTTTTCACAAACAATTTTGGTGACAGTTTGTTAAATTCTTTTGCTCCTAGCAGTGTCCAGCGGCCTGGAAAAGTCAAGAAATTTCGATTTGGATTGTTATGATAACTTTGGTTAAATTGCACATAGGATGTCTAGACTCAATTAACATTTTTAGTGCAGCTGTAGTTCTATTTTTTTCTGATTAATATTGGACATTTTTTGAAGAGGATTTAGGATTTCAACTTTTCTGCTGATATTATTATATTTGCCAATTTGATGATTGTTATAGCATTATCATTAATGAATATTAAGAAACATTTTGGAAGCTTACTTATGCAATTCAATGCCCAGATTGTGAGAGCCAGTAATGCAATGAGATTTACTATTCTGATCGAAGAACATCTAAAGCATAATACTTCTATGAGATGCTTGGTATGACAATTTCTTTGTAGATGATGAAATTGAAACGAATTTCAGAAAATTCGATTTTCATTGGTTTGGAAATTTTCCATGTTAGTTACAGTGCACTGAAAAGAACATGTTCAAAAATAAGAAGAATAAGGTTATAATTATAGCTGCAGTACAAAAGGGAACAAAAAACATTACAAAAATGAATGAAAAAAGCTAGTAGTGAGCACTGTTTTTTTTGTACGAGACAAACATTTTTGGCTCTGCACAAAGACTTTTTTAGAATCTTTGTACAAAGTACAAAGAGATTATATCGACATCATCTGGTCAGAAAACGGTTCTCCAGACTCTAGTATCACAAAACAACGAAAAATTTTCCGGCGCTTGGCGCCGGATTTTATAATTCTTTCCAGTGGTCTATCCACAATTTTTCTACAAATCGCGCTTTCTGGAGAAAAAATTTCCGGAAAAGGGAAAAAATGTTGGTGATCGTGTATGGAAAAGACGAATTTTAATCCGTTTCAAAAGGTCAAAATTTATTTTTCCTACTTTTTGTAATTTCAAAAATGAAGCCGAGTTTGAATTGAGAAGCATCATGGAAGTAATTTTCAGAAATTTAAGCTCCAAATTGAAGTTTTTCAGATTTATGAAAGTGTGAGTATATTTTTCTAATTTGTAAAATGATTATGAAGGAGACATGAACCCGAGTGCTATCAGGAAGAAGGTTTGTGCGGATGAAAGATCGGGGTTTTTGCAGCGTGCAAAAAAATTTTCTTCGTACAAAGAGTTTTTTGGCCGATCTTTGTACAGGTACAAAGAGGCTTGTACAAAAAAAAACACTGATAGTGAGCAGTATGCGCACGAATCATACAAATACTATACATTTCATATCAGAATTTTATATTTTGCTGTGCATGGTCAAAAAAGCCAGTGAGTTTACATTTGTCCGAAATCGATTTTTTTCTACTAGAACTTTGAATACTTGATTATTACTGACAAAAACTATGAGAGGTTTTGTTTCAAATGTTGACCGTTCTGCTTATAAGAAAATTTTTCAGTATCACTTTTAGTTTCAAGTCGTTTCATGATCTGGTATTCGAATACATGATGACGTAACAGTCTTCCAACTTCAAATCGATTTTTAAAAAGATGTTTTATATAACAAGACAATATGATTTAGGACCCTACTTTTATCAAAGGTATCTAGTTTCAGAATAGCATTGTCTCAGGATAACAATAATCAATTAAGTTTGTGACACGCATCGAAAAATATGTTTCTACTTTGTCAACCATTAGGTCATGACAGATTTAGTTGAAATTCTGATGACCATTTAATCACTGAATTCAGATTACACTATGTTTTAGATATATGAAAATTTATGTAGAATAGAAATAAAACAGGTACCCTCCTTGAGGTGTACGCAAGGTTCATAGCAATTTCCAAAAACAAAATTCCCGGCTTTTCCCCATAGGTGAAAACGTTTTTTCCTAGTGGGTTTTGACATATTTTTTCCGTATAACACGTACGTAAAAATTTAAGATGCAAAAAATAATCAATAAAGAACAACAGTTAAAAATTTATATACCTATTTGAAAACATACGAGTATGGCAAAACAAAATAAAATTTACAAAGTTATTGACAGACAATTAAGACCAACAACAGATGCACATCATACATGCAACGGATCATCGAGGTCTGGGGGGGTCAGGCGACTTTTTTGGGGCCGGGGGTCAGTAATTCCCAAAATTTTGGGGGGAGGGGTCTCTCAAGGGAGAAAACTCGATTTTTTTCGCGAAAAAAGTCCGAAAAATCGTTCAAACAATAGTGGTATTTTTCTGAAAAGACCGAAAAAATGTATTCATGGCGCAAAGCGCCGAGAAAATTGACGTTTATGACCATTTTTTGTTCAAAAATTGACATTTTTCAGTATTTTTGCGACCAAGAGTATGGGGGTCACTACGACTACCATGTGGCTAGCCATAGGATTGGAAAATCCTGGGGGGGGCGGTCGCCCAACGGCTAGCCATATGGTCGACGATTTCTGGGGGTGGGGGTTCCTATAGCACTTTCCCCCCTCCAATTACATGTATGATGCACATATAATGACACATTTTCATAATGTTTTTTGATTTCCCCAATACGATTATCAATTGCGAAATCGATTATCGAATTTTATTCGATCAAAAAAACTTTGACACATGATAAGTACACATAGTAGATACATACAAGTTGTATGTAAGTACACATAGTAGATACATATAAGTTGTAACTATATGAACAAAGACTTTGAGCGTAGTAAACAGTCTCGTAACAGTCATTGCTTTCAATCAACCAATGAAAGCATCTTAAAAGCGGGAAAAGGGTTTTTTTGTACATGACCCATTTGCACATGTACAAACGGCAGCCAATATTTGATTTGTACATAGCAAAAATAGGTATAAATAAGTAACCTGTGTTCCTCTACGTCAGGGCTAAAGACTAATAACCAGATCAGTGTAATTTTCAAATTTTATTTATAACTACGAAACCAAATCATGAAAACTGAGTAAAAAATTGAAATTTTCGAGTTTCAAGTCTAATTTACAAGCATTGTGGAACAAATTTCCTAGAAAACTATCCAATAGCATAATGAATTTGCAATAGGTGATAAATCGATGGTTTAGTCCCAGAGGTCCCCATGGTCGAAAAATTAGGTAGGGGTAAAATCGTAAATTTTAAGGGTAGTACTTAGAATATGCCGTGACCTTTTTTTTTTGCTCCCAACTTTTTGCGAAGGAGGGGGGAGTTTTAGTACTCTAACCTCATACAACTTACAAAAATGAATAACGCCCCTACTTTATGCTTTTTACAGTCAAAAAACATTTACTATATCAACTCCATTTTCCAACTCCCAATCATGCAACTTTAATGCACTAATTATACGTACAGAATAGTCACACTTAGAAGACTGTTGCGCCAACTGATTCCTGCACATTTCAAGAATCGGGCACAACATACGTTTGGAAACATTGTTTCAACCAGCATCTTCAGCAGTATGGGCTTATCCCATCACTGATTAGGCTTGGAACAGTGCTTCCAATTGAAAGTCCTGATGCTGAATGTGGCTTTAGTATTATTAATCCCATTAGACTATGAACTACAAGTTTGAAACCAAGTACCACTCGTGATCCACATCAACAGACCTCACATGTCTCAACTCATAGCAGGAAAGTATGCCACAGCTTGGGTAATGCGCACAGAAGACCCAACGCAGAAGCGGGGAAAAGGAGAGCATGAAGAGGCAGAATTTTAAGAACATGTTTTTCTTCCCAAGGGGCGATTTTTTGATTAATCACATATACATAAGTCATTATTTCATCTCCCAATTATATTTATAATGATTTCCTACAAGTAGTATATCTTAATGTGCTGATATCCTTTCCTAAAAATCGCTATGTGGCACAGAAGTTGCTTACTTTCCCATTATCATTTGCTCAGTAAATATGTCAAAAAGAGCAGAGAGTAATTCATCAGAATCACACATTCTGCAATTTTTCTCGAATTAGTATAACCTACTGGGGAAAGGATGAAGTCTACCAAAATTTTTTGCTATAATGAGCTGTTTTTATGGGGGTAGTAAATGAATTTCCAAATCTAAAACGGGGGTAATACCCCCCATACCCCCCCATGGGGTGCTCTGTTAAGTCCCCTTTTTGTGTTCAAAAGTCGTTATTTTTAGAATTCTATTATTTGAAAAATTTTAAAACCAGTAATCTATTCATTAACTCTCATGAACTTGGCCGAAAAGATATGAGTGGAAGAGTAGAAATCTTGAAAACTACTTCCATGAAGCTTCGGGATTGATTTTACGTTAAGAAAGGAATAATCGCTTCAAAAAGTTTAGACTTGATGTATTGATCTTTCCCAAAAAATGTTTCAACGAAAAACTGTGAATCTTCATTAAATATCAAGATAAAATATTGAAGATTACCACTTAAACATGAGACAATATGTTTGAGATGATGAAAACTATTATACATTAAATGATAGGTGAAGGTAGAGATTCTGAAAGCCGCGTCTGAGCTAGGTAATACATATTAATGATTATTAAAGTTATAACCAGCGTGAAGCGCCTGAAAATTTTGAGATTATGAACTTCTAAAATGTACCGTGATGCATATTTTCTGCACGTTATCCCCAAAATTTTATTCCCTAAATGGAGAAAGCCGTTTGTACATGTACAAATGGCTAACATCAATTTCGTTTGCCCCCACAAACTTTCGTTTGTATCCGGCAAAAAAACACTGAACGGGAAGCTTTTTGACTTTCCAGATTCCTAAAAACAGCAAAAAATGACCATTGAAAGCCAAAAACAAGGTGCTTGAAATCACAAAATGAAATTAAGCAAAACAAAGCCAGGTAGGTCATGTAAAAAATTCATAGGAGCAATAAAATTATTGTGAAAATACGACAAAACGTTCATTAAATTTTGGATTTTTCAAGAAATTCTCGGTTTTTTCCCGGTTTCCCCGGTCCAACTGAAAATTCCCGATCTTTTCCTGGTTTTCCCGGACGCTGTGAACCCTGTGTACATAATGAGTACACTACTAAAAACGCTAATAGAATAAGTATTAATCATTCTAACTTGTGCACAAGCAACAGCTATTAAGCTTTTTTAAGCAGAAACGTGTACACAAATTCCACAATTGTGTAAAGCATATGTTTTTCCACTCTACTCTTCTTTGTACCAAGAGTGGCAAAAAACAGCCACTCTCGACATAAAGAAGCCAAACAGTTGAAATAGAATTATTAAAAAAAAATAGGCAGCTACTGAAACAAAAAAATATGGCGGCCATGCATGTCACGGGGCCCCGAGGTCTGAGAGTATAAGGCCACTTTTTTGGGCCGGGGTCAGTAATTCCCAAAATTTTGGGGGGAAGTGTTCCTGGGAGAAAAAAAAATTTTTTCACGAAAAAATTCCGAAAAATGGTTCAAAAAATCGTAATTTTTTTCTTAAAAGATCAAAAAAATGTATTCATGGCGCGAAGTGCCGAGAAAATTGACATTTTGACCATTTTTTTGTTCAAAAATTGCCATTTTTCAGTATTTTTCCGACCAAAAGTATGGGGGTTCCTATGGCTACCATATAGCTAGCCATAGGATTGGAAAATCCCGGGGGGGGGGTCGCCCAATGGCTAGCCGTATGGCCGACGATTTCTGGGAGGGAGATTCCCATAGCACTTCCCCCCAATTACATGCATGATGGCGGCTGAAATTAAATAGTCGGGTACTGAAGAGACATTATCTTCAAAGAAAACGTTGAGCTCGCGCTTCGTAGAATTTAAAAAATGTTGAGAAAATATTTTAAAATAAATTTCATCCAATTTTTATGACTGTTTTATAATGTTATATACGTGTTTACAGCTTCTGGTTAGTATTGGGCAATGACAAAAGTTCTTGCTGGTCAAAGAAACTCTATTTATTGGTGGTTGCCTGATTTCTGAATTTTACTTGCCTTTTTCAGACCCAAACAGATTTGATTTCTGTTGTTTCAACCAAACATATCAAAAAATGGTTGACTTCTAGTAGATGCTTTTGATTTTCCAGTTTGTTGGCGGCGATTGATAATATCAGCACATTGCTCAAATCTCTGTATGGTACACCCATTTTTAATATTTTACATACCAATTTTAATTCTGATCCAAAAAAAAGTGCAAAATTCTGTAAAAAAGACCTGCGGAACCGCGAAACTTCATTTGGAAAAACCGCTCCCTGGCGTTTTATTAAGGTATTATATGGAGAAGTTTCATTGCATATAACTTATATGCTGCGTTTATTATGGGTGAGCATTCACAGCAGAGGTCCCTAAAGTCGAAAAATTAGTTAGGAGTAAAATCGTAAATTTTAAGGGTAGTACTTGAAATATGCCGTGACCTCTTTTTTTGCTCCCAACTTTTTTGCGGAGGGGGGTGGTGCAGTACTCTCACCACAAAACAATTCTCACTTACAACTTACAAAAATGAATAATGCCTCTACTTTACGCTTTTTATGGTCAAACACCATTAACTATTTCAGCCCCCTTTTTCCAGCTCCCAATCATGCAACTTGAATGCACTAATTATACGCAGAGAATAGTCACACGAGGATTGTCCTGTCAACTGATTCCTGCACATTTCGAGAATCGGGCACAACATACTTTTGGAAACATTATTTGAACCAGCATTTTCAGCAGTATGAGCTTATTCTATCACTGGTAAGGGTTGGAACAGTGCTTCCAATTGAAAGTGCTGATGCTGAATGTGGCTTTAGTATTATTAATCCCATTAGATTATGAACCGCGAGTTTGAAACCAGGTACCACTCCTGATCCACGTCAACGGACCTCGCATGTCTCAACTCATAGCAGGAAAGTATGTCACAGCTTCGGTGGAGAAATATAACCATATGCGCACAGAAACCCTAACGCAGAAGCGGGGAATAGGAAAGGAGAGCACGAAAAGGAAGAATTTTAAGAACATGTTTTTCTTCCCAAGGGGCGATTTTTTGATAAATCACATATACATAAGTCATTTCACCTCCCAATTATAATTTCCTACAAGTAGTATATATTAATGTGCTGATATCCTTTCCTAAAAATCGCTGTATGGCACAGAAGTTGCATACTTTCCCATTATGATTTGCTCAGTAAATGTGTCAAAAAGACCTGTGAGTAATTCCTCTCAAGCACACATTGTGCAATTTTTCTCGAATTACTATACCCTACTGAGGAGACGATGAGGTCTACCAAAATTTTTTGCTATAGTGAGCTGTTTTTATGGGGGTAGTAAATGAATTTCCAAATCTAAGACCGGGGTATTATCCCCCCATGGGGTGCTCTGATTCACAGAGTTGGAAGACCTGTTGTAGTCATTCAACCGGTTCATAAACGTGTTATTTTGAGTGAATAAAATGTTGTGATAATGGAATTATACGTCGTTTTTTGATATTTTAAAGTATGTAAAGTAGTGCATCATCTATTATCTAAAAATGGCGCTGTGTATACTAATTATTGGAAAAATTAAAGGCTGCTAACGCTTTCGAAAGCTTCGGCCAGCTTTCGAAAGCTTAAGTTTGCCTACCCTAAGAAGAACGGCTCTGATTTTTTAAGGTTTTTATAAAAAAAAGATTTTAAAAAAAATGAAAAAAATTGATAAAAAAAGACGATAATTGCTATTTTTAACCATTTTTCGGATTTTTCTGGCGAAATAATCAATTTTTTTTCTTCAAAGACACCCAAAAAAATTTTGGGCGATCGATGACCCTCGCCACCGTTTTTTTGCTAAGTCTTTGCTCTGGCATAAAAGTCTAGAAATGTGAAGAAAATTTGGGCTCTTTCGCCAAGTGGAGAAGAGCTTTTTGGGGGTTCAAACTCGGAAAGGTGCATTTTGATGCATTTCAGAAGGTGATAACCCGGTGAGGATTTTACTGATCTATAATTGCTATAATCCATCTCAGGCGCGATCCTTAGCATGTCTACTCCATTTACCAGATGACATTTAATAGTTGTCACAATCTATGTCTCATTTTCATTGTTTTTTGTTCACAAAATCTGTTTGAGATATGTAAAACTATTTGAACTGTCTGAAAATGTAAAAATGAAGAAAAGAATTGAAATTTTCGATTGATTGTCTGGTTTCTAAATTTTATTCGCATGCTCTGAAATATGATTTTTGTATTTTGCCCGAATACGGAAAGTGATTCAATTTTATCCAAGAAATGAAAGTCGAAACAGATTGAAAACATCAGCTCTGAATGTGCGTTTACAGTGTTCTATTTGGAAATATATGTACTGCGCAGTCAATTTGAATGTATGAAATTGGAAAAATTTACGGCAGTGGCTCTTACGTGGGGTGACATGGTGACATGTCACCAAGTTGAAGAAGTGAAAAAAATTTTTTTTCAAATCAAGTTGCATTTTTAACAACAGCTCCAACTTCTGTACTTTCAAATATGGACAGTTCACATAGCCCCAATAAAATTTTTCGCCATACCGACTTCGGGAAAGCTTTCATTCATTCATGGTGTGGTCACTACTGGTTGCGGTTACCCACCAATTGGAACGTATACTGCTGAACTTTGTGCATGGAAATTGTTTGTTCTCTAAATTGTGTCGTTGGAGAAAACAATTTTCACCGAATCAAATGTGTGCCAGAGTATCATGGGGAAAGAGGAATACCACCTTATTACTGTCATTTTTCTCCAATGTTTTATAGAATGAATTATTAAATTGTCAAGATAGTTGGGCGTCATTTCCAGGAAAGAATATTTTTGTCACTCAATATCGAACATTATCATGTTGATGCCATCGTTTTCATTTTCATAGTCTACTTTAGGTAATTATAATTATGAAGCCTCGCCATAACCAAGCGGAGTCAAATCAGCAATCATTATTCGCCTTTTTTGGTGAACAATCTACCAAAAACCGGCCCAATGTACCAACTGTTGATAAATTACGAATAATATCGATGAACAAACCACTAATAGTAATAATAACAATAATATAAACGTCCAACGTGAACGCTTAGTTTAGTTTAGTTTTGATTCCTCTTAATGGTGTGGTGAAAGAACAACAGAAAAATATTTTTATAATATCCATTGAAAAGCTTGAACGACGTTTCTAAATTTGGCGTATAAAAATTAGGTGCATATTTTTTTATTTTTTGCAATATCACCATGCTGATTTCAGCCCTGTAAGAGCCACTGAGTGACAGATGCACAGCATTACTGGTTTTATGTATGAGACAAACGTTTTTGGCTTTGTGCGAGTAGTGATGGACCGATGCATCAGCATCGGCCGATGCATCGGCCATCGGCCGATGTTTTGGCAAATAATCGGCCGACGGCCGATTGTTTGGCAACTTTTTGTTACAATGAATGGAGGTGCATATGCTTAAAAAACAGATTGTTCCCATACATATTTTACAGTTACTTTAGTAAATACACTATTTTTTGTGAAAATGGTTGTTTTAATGTCTGGCATATTTGCCCTGTGTTGCCATTGATGAACTAGATGACAAGAATTTGACAAGCTATGAACGGGATATTTTAGCTGCGGCGGTAAAAATATACTTTAATACATGTATAATGTATCCACACTTTAGATAATTATGTTTTGGCAGCTTGTCAAATTGTTAAAATGTTTTGCAGAAACTGTAAAAATCTATGAATCTAAAAACGCCTGTATTTGGGAGGAAATAGCTGAAGAAAAGTAAGCTAGATTTTGTGCCTAAATTTTTTTGAAAAACATAAATTAAAGAATCATATGGTTAAGAATTTTACGCCACTGAATCCACAATTTCAACTTTCCTGGATTGGGTTCATTAAAGGAGGAATTATGGGGGAAAATGAATCAATATTGTTACAGAAGTCATAATCGAGCCCACTTTAAACCCATTGAAGACAATAGACTTCATGCTTTGGTATCTTTACTAGATCCTGGATTTAAAAAGGATAGATTGAAATTTGAAATATAACACATATTGATCATACAAATCAAAATTAAATAATTTAGGCTTTCTGTGATCCTCAAGCAGAAGACAAAGCTGAACTATAGTCTGTTTTTTATAAAATGCTTCCGAATAGAAAAGTGACACAAATCAGTATCATTGTCAAAATCATTTACATAAAGCCCTTATTGTAAATTTTTCACTCGAAAAATTGTTAAGGGTTAGGTCAGTATGCTCACCAATTTCCATTTCTATATAATATATTGTTTATCAAAAAATCGTGAAAATCTAAAATTCTACTTACTTTTCACTTTCATTATTTAGAAGCATTTCAAGAAAAAACGACTATAGCTTTGGCTAGAATGGTTGTCGATCAAAAACAACAAAATCAATGCTTTTCTGAAAATATGGTTCAAAAATTTGAATGAATCTTCAAACTCATTCTCCAAACTTTCTCAGTAAGCCACAATTAATACTAATGTAAATAATTCAAGCATTTACACAAAACTGACCAATTTCAGGCACTATTTGGTCATTGCAAGTTTATCTGAAGATGAGCTGTAGCCCGAAAAATATGCAATGTTTAGCAAGCAAAAGCCATTGTTTTGGAATAAATTACTAGAATAATGGAAGTAAAATGCTGCAACAAAACTAGAATTAGCTAATGTGAGCCAAAAAGTGTGCAGTTGAAAATAAGTTTCATTATAAAAAAAATTTCTTTAGCTTTCCATGAAATTTTTATCAGCTCCAATTGGGTCAGTAGCTAGTGAATGATCATTTTAAAAAGCAAAAGATGTTAGAAGCAGGGTTTTTTTTACCTACGAGTCACAAGCCAAGTGGCTTGTTGACCTAAAATTTTACAAGCCATTCCAAATTTTTACAAGCCAATTTTATAATATCAGTATACGTGAATAAATTCCAATGCTAGGTTATTTTTTAAAGAAATGTATATATTGAGCATCACGGCGATCGATCAAAAAAAATGTCATTCAACATTATTCAATAACATTTTAGAGCCATTAATTCATTAAAATTCAGGAAACATTTGAAATTTTTGAGTTTGATCGAAGTCTAATCTACAAGCATTGTGGAACAAATTTTCCAGCAAACTATACAAGAACATAATGACTTTGAATTACATGAGAAATCGACGGCTAAGTCCTCTATGATGACAAGTGAGAGCCCAAAAAAGCTATTAATCTTTCCTGCCTGAAACGCCGGAAAATTTTTTTGGGTATTGACATTCTGCGATGCTGGAAAATAAATTTTCCAACCACTTGTTTGAAGAATTAGTTTCGAATTTTCTGTTCAAAGGTCGTAATTTCTGGAATTTCATGTTTGAAAAATTTTAAAATCATTAATTTATTCACTCACTCTAATGAACTTGGCCAAATAGATATGAGCAAGAAGAGTAGAAGTTTCCAAAAACTACTTCCATGAAGCTTTTGGATTGATTTTACGTTGAGAAAGGAATAACCACTTCAAAAAGTTTACAGACTTGACGTATTGATCTTTCTCAAAAAATGTGTTAAGGGAAAAATGTGAATCTTCATTAAATATCAAGATGAAATATTGAAGATTACCAATTAAAACATGAGATAATACGTTTAAGATGATTAAAACTATTAAAGATTAAATGATAAGTGAAGGTAGACATGTTAGAAGCAGCGCCTGAGCTAGAAAATAAATAATAATGCGTATTTAAGTTATAACCGGCGCGAAGCGCCGGAAAATTTCGAGATTATGACCTTCGAAAATGCACCAAAATGCATCTTTCCTGTATCCGATATGATCAAACACATAAATCAAAAAATTCTGACAAGCCATTTTGGCTTGTTGGACTAAAATTCTACAAGCCATTTTGTCAGTCCAACAAGCCATGGCTTGTAAAATGCTAAAAAAAACTATGGTTAGAAGTGGAAAAAGATCCCGTTTATTGCTGAGATTGGATTCAATAGTGCAAACTGGAAAAACAAGCTGAAGTTGAAGAAGCTTCTAGTGAACTCAGCAATCAAAGTGAAGGTAGTACAACAGATGCCGTTGTTGATGACAAATTGGATGAATGAAATGTTGTTAATTATTGAATGTTGAAAATATCAGTAGAACTTTGTGAATAATTCATAATAATTTTAAATTTATTACAGTGTAGCAACTTCAGGTTGCATTTTGTACATGTTACAGCCGACGCATCGGCAATCGGCCATCGGACGATGCCATCGGTGACGCTGGCCGATGCATCGGCATCGGCCGATGGCAAATTTTTGGCCATCGGTCCATTACTATGTGCGAGTAGAAAAACATTGTGGAGATAACGTGGTCAGAAAACGGTCCTGCAGGCTGTAAAACCAGAAACGACCGAAAAAGGTTTTTGGCACCGGAGTCTATTTTGTAATTGTTTGGATTGTGCAATCCAGTGTTTTCTCACAAATTGTGCTTCTTTTTAAGCAATGGAAAAAAGTGTTGTGCTGTCATCGACGCAATTTGACTCATCTGACCAGCATACTTGTAAGAGGCCCGATCAGAGGAGGGGGTAGACAGTTGGTAGGGGTAAAACGCAAATTCTTGGGATGGGGGTATCAGGTTTCCCAAAATTTAGGGATCCGCATAGATACCAGAAAAGTCAAAAATTTAGAAAATTTCCCTCTAAAAAAATTATTTTTTCAATTTTTTTCGAGTTGGAGTGTCCCAACTTTTGGGTAAGGGTTCGATGAAGTTGGGGGATCCATCCCCCAATAACAGGTATGCTGACCAGTGAGTAGCAGACATGCACGGCAAGAATTTTGCAGAGGGGGTCCATGGAATTTTTTCCAGGGGGTAGGGGGGGTGGGTGAGCAAAAAAAACAAAAAAAAAGTTCTGCAAGCCTGTTTTTCATACAAAATATGCACAAAATCATCAAAAAGTCATCAAAAAAAAAATCATCAAAAAAGCTGTCTTGGAAAAAGTTCCGGGGGGTTTTACGATTTTTTTTGGCCAGGGGGGTTGGCCAAGGTCTCAGGTATGGGGGTTTACCGCATACATGTAACGGAGCCCCGAGGTCTGGAGGGGGGTTGGGTCACTTTTTTTGGGCCGGGGGTCAGTAATTCCCAAAATTTTGGGGGGAGGGGTCTCTGAAGGAAAAAAAATCGATTTTTTCACGAAAAAAGCCCGAAAAATAGTTTAAAAAATAGTAATTTTTGTCTAAAAAATGATTAAAAAATGTATTTGTGGCGCGAAGCGCCAAAAAAATTGACGTTTTTGACCATTTTTTGTTCAAAAATTGACATTTTTAATCAAAAAATTGACATTTCTCCGACCAAAAGTATGGGGGTCTATGGGCTACCCTATGACTAGCCATAGGATTGGAAAATCCTGGGTGGTGCGGTCGCCCAACGGCTAACCATATGGTCAACGATTTCTGGGAGGGGGGGGGGGGTTCCCATGGCACTTCCACCCCCCAATTACATGTATGGTTTACCCCCCCCCCTACCCTTGCCCCCTATGTGCATGTATGGTGAGTAGAATTCTCCCAATTTTTTCCTCGCTTTTGCAGGTTACTGACTCCGGAAACATTAGAATGGTTTATTAGATATAGTCCCAAAATGCAGAAAAAAGCATCCGTGGCCACATTATAAACATTTTTTAAAATATGGAAAATTTTTGGAGAATGAGGAAAGAAATTTCGGGTTTGGTTCATACCTGTAGCAAGGATTTTTGAAAAAACGGGGGGGGGGGGAATTTGACAAAAAAATTTTAGAATTTAGTGAATAAAAAGAAAATTATTTTTGTAGTGAAAACGATGTTTATGTATACTTGGATTAACGTTTTTTCCTCAAATGGGGTCTTTTGAGGAAAAAAATTTTGGGTATGGTTCCCATTGTGGAAAAAAATTTGGGGAATTCAAAATCGGAAAGATGCGTTTCGGTGGACTTTAAAAGGTCAAAATATCAAAATTTTCCGGCGCTACGCGCCGGTCAGGGGTATAATAATCAATATTTCCTATCAGGCGCGGCCGTTGGCATATCTACTTCCACTTACTAATTAATTATCAACAGTTTGTATCAATCAAGTTAGCTCATCTCATTTTCTAATCGTTAACAGTCAATTATGTAGCCGAAAATAGAGATTTTTCATCAATTCTCCCAATTTTTTATCTCGATGCTGATAATTTTTTAAACGTTTGCAAACCTGAACTTTTGGGTTTATTGAAAATGGAAATTGAAGACATCAATTTAGACTGTGATTTTAGAACTTCAATTCACGAATTCACGAATATCCATTGGAGGAATTTATTTTCCAGCGTTTTAAAATATAAAAACTGAAAAATTTTTCCGGCGCTACGCGCCGGAATGGTGAACAAACTATACTTCATCAGTCAGATTTTAATTTACTTCCCAACGTTGTGAAGGTTCAATTTCCAGCGTTTTAGAAAGTGAAAATTACTCTCCACGCTTATATTTATTCGCATTTAATAAATTACTCCTTCTTTCTTACTTTTAAACTCCAAAAATTTTTCCGGCGGTCCGCGCCGGGAAAAAAATTAAATAAAATTGGATAATCCTAATTGGAACCACAGAAATATTAATAAAGGATAAATTCATGACAACTCTGTCGTTAAAATGCTTCCTCTGCTGTTGTAGAACACCAATATATTCTTCAACACCTCATTTTGACTAACATAACCAGAATTTCCTCAATTTTTTCCTAATTTTTGCAGGTTTCTGAATCCAAAAGCATCAAAATCCTTGGGTGTATGCACCTAAAATGCATAAAAAAGCATCAGTAGGCACATTATAAACGTTTTTAAAAATGTGGAAAATTTTTGGAAAATGAGGAAAAAATTTTGGGTCCGGTTCCCATGTGGAAAAAAATCTCCAAGGAAAAACGGTGACTTGGATTAGAGGCTAAATTCTGTTTGACGAAAAATATGTAAATAAATAAATAAATTTGGAAATTTTGACGTGTAAGTACAATGATAAGACTGAAAATTTTATTCTGAAAAAAATTTAGGGGGGGGGGGAATCCTCCCTTTCACCGATCTAAATACGGGCCTGGTTCGGTTCTCATCAAGTGGAAGAAGTTTTAGAGGAAAAAACGGTGGTGGTGGTGGTACTCACTGTTTTTTTCCACATTTGTACTATAACGTGGAAAAAAATCTGGAATGTGGAAAAAATTTTTGGGGTTTTCATATTGAAAAGATGCATTTTGGTGCATTTTAGGAGGTCCAAATCTCAAAATTTTCCGGCGCTTCGCGCCCGTTATAACTTCAATAATGATCATTATTCATTAAGTAGCTCAGGTGCGGCTTTTATCATGTCTACCTTCATTTATCACTTAATCTATAACAGTTTTCATCATCTTAAACGTAGTATCTCATGTTTTAATTGGTCATCTTCAACATTTTATCATAATATTCAAGGAAGATTCGCATTTTTTCCTTTTGAGAAAGATCAATACGTCAAGTCTCTATGCTTTATGGTGCGATTATTTCTTTGCTAACGTAAAATCAATTCAAAAGCTTCATGGAAATATGTTTCGGAAATTTATACTCTTCTTACTCATATATTTTCGACCAAGTTCATGAGAGTTTACAAATAAATTACAGATTTTAAAATTTTTCAAGTAAAATTCTAGAAATTACGACTCTTGAACACAAAATTGGAATCTAATTGTTGAAATAAATGTTCGGAAAATTGATTTCGGCGAATCTTCGAAAAATTGTTTTTTCGGAAATGTTTCGGAAAATTGATTACGGGAATCTTTTTTGGACTTTCACTTGTCATCATAGAGGACTAGACTATCGATTTCTCATGTAATTCAAAGTCAATTATGCTCTTGGATAGTTTGTTAGAAAATTTGTTCCACGATGCTTGTAGGTTAGGCTTTAAAAGCGAACATTTCAATTTTTTCTTCAATTTTAATGAATTAACTTCTCTAAAAACACCGGAAGGCTTGAAAAAGCTCAAAAATAGTGCGATAAAGCGTCTGTGAGCATTTTTAAGCGAAAAAACGAGGATTCTAAGACGAAAAAAATTTTTTCCACATGTGGAAAAAAACAGTGATGGTACTATAAAAAATAATGGAGAGGAGATAGAGGGTACGTCGGTTAAGACGAAAAGTAATCGGTTGAGCGGGGCTCACTCACCATTTTTATCACCATCAATTTCATCAATAACAAGAGGTGATTCGAACATCGACAAGAATGGTAAACCTCGCTCCTACTACGTCCGCCGAAATCAAAAAATCCCCAAAAAATTTAACTAAAAAATCAGACAACGTCGCTGAATACAGTACGTAAGCAAAATTGATCTATTGAAAAACCTTGTGCATCATTTTATCGTACCAATTACCGGCTTACGTCGATAATGTTGTCTCCTTACATAATCAAAATGCAAAAATTACAATCTCCAGATACCTAGAATTTTGCTATTATTCGCTTTTTTCATTTTTCTGTCATATGTACCAAAATTTATCACTTCAAACTTCAAAAATAAGAGAATCATGCACACTTTTTGTCTGTTATTCTTTAAATGCTTCTAAATAATGAAAGTGGAAAGCAAGTAGTATTTCGGATTTTCTGATAAACAATATGTCGCATAAGAATGGTAATTTGAGAGCATACTGACCTAACCCTCGACAACTTTTCGAGGGAAACATATTACAATAAGAGCTCTATGCAAACGATTTCGACAACGATACTGGTTTGTGTCATTTTTCTATTTGGAAGCATTCTATAAGAAACAGACTATAAATAATGAAAGTGGAATGCAAGTTGTGTTTCAAATTTTCACGATTTTTCAATGAACAATATATCATATATAGTCTGTTTTTTATAAAATGCTTCCAAATAGAAGGTTGACACAAATCAGTACTGTCGTCAAAATCGTTTACATAAAGCTCTTACTGTAAAACTTTTCATCCGTAAAATTGGTAAAGGTAGGTCAGTATGCTCACAAATTCCCAGTCCTTCACGATACATTGTTTATAAGAAAATCGTAAAAATCTGAAATACTACTTGCTTGCCACTTTTATTATTTGGAAGTATTTCAAGAAAAACAGACTATAGGTCTGGAAATTCCTGAGTATAGTCAGCTCAGCTTTAATTATTTTTCGAGTGAAAAATTTTACGGTAAAAGCTTCATGTAGACGATTTTGACGACAGTACTGATTTGTGTCACTTTTCTATTTGAAAGCATTTTATGAATATCAGACTATAGAGTATGTAGCGACGGCACTCT
Source organism: Romanomermis culicivorax (assembly GCA_963922205.1). NCBI lineage: Eukaryota > Metazoa > Nematoda > Enoplea > Mermithida > Mermithidae > Romanomermis > Romanomermis culicivorax. Next base: position 497,241 of record CAWUHX010000180.1, read on the forward strand.
GTTAGAGAATGGTTGCGTTAGCGTGCCCAGATTGCATCGAAACAAAACCTGTATTAAAAAATTTCATACAAAATATACACACGCGCACTCGTAATACAAAAACTAAACATATGCATGTATAAAATGAAAGTAAAGAAATAGAATACAATCAATCTACAAGATTCTCCTCTAATACCGAAAAGAACGAAATTTTCGACGGTCACCCGTGAACTTTGATCACATGGCGTCTAAGAGTGGATCGTGAACCGAAACATTGTTGGCAAATTTCGCAGCAGAATGCGCTATTATCCGAATGTTTACGTAGATGATCCTCAAAATTTGAATGTAACAGAAGATGGTACAAAAATCGGCACATTCAAGGATTTCTCATGCATTTCAGTCTTTCTTTCAATGTCAGAAGTATTGCAGGTCTGGGTTGTCAGCGATTTTTGTGTTGTCTCGTAGATATCGCCCAAAACTTACAGGGGGTGTCATTGAGGAAAAATGTTTGGAATTGCTGTCTCAAAACTCAAAATCCCGAAAAAGGGTTCAAAACTCATGGTTTAAGAGTTTATCAAATTTCATGCTCAAAAATTATTATTCTTAACCCTTCTTTTTGGGATAATGCCTGCTTTCTAACGAAAACATAAATTTTTCAGCTTTTCCCATCAGTGAGGACCCGGATGATAATATCGGGCAATCGGGGGAAGTGAGCATGTGACTAGTCATATTGTCGACGATGTTTGGGGACGGGAATCATGACCCCTCCCTAATTAGACGTCAGGTACGGATTGTTTGGAGATGCTCGTTAAACTTGTGAAAGCTGCGGATGCCGCTGAAAAAAATCGCATGTATTTGGACGTATATCAGGAAGAATGTTTGAGGCCATTTAAGATAAAAACGGGGATTTCACTTAAATATCGACGGCAAATTGCAATAACTACATATCTGACAGGAAATATGGATAAGTACATGAACTTCTACTGTTTTGACAATGACAATGGTGAAGATTTTGCAGATTTTAGAGCAGAGACAAATTTTTTAGATTTTGGAATGATGCACTTCGGCGTGCTTCAGAAGTCGAAAATTCTCAAGATTTTGTCTTTCAAGTGCTGATTTCAGAGAATAACGATCATAATTCCCTATAATAAGCAATATAAGTTGCAGTGTTTAGGAAGTAAGTCAACATTGATTTCTAGTTAATTGAAATGTTTTGAATTTGAGCAGAAAATTCGAAACTATCGCAACAATGGCACGATTAGATGAACAACTACATTTTAAAACATTTGAAGCATCGAAATCGTTTCTTCTTTGTTAGATGGTCAAGGAGGAAGGCCATTCACTACAAAAACGCAATAAATTGACCTTGTTCAAAAATCGGAATTTATCGATCAAAGGGATGCCCCATGATTTGAAAGTATACGGAACATCTGTTCGCTAATTTTCAAATATGAGTGATCTCGGTTCATCAGCTTCCATCCGTGACGCCAGGACATATCAAATCAGTACCGTACCCAGGATTTGTCCAAGGAGGGGGCGGATTTTCAAAAATTTTAAAAAGTATTATTTTGCGTAGCGTACTAAAATGAGTATTTAAAAACAAATAATTTTCGTCAAAAGATTCATTCAAAAATATCGCTCCATTATAATTTATTAAAATTTGAACGAAACATTTTATACAGATTATATATATATATATATATACTGATAGGTACGTATTCAGTAAAAAAATTTTCATTGCCAAGCGTAGGCGGCCGCCCCCCCCCCGCCCCTGGGTACGGCCCTGTATCAAATGTCATCATATTTTTGTTGGTGCAATACCTTTGAGCTTGTTCTTTCTACATTAAACTAAAACATTACAAAGGAAAATGACTAACACGAGTAGATCCCTCACATTTTGCTCACTAACAAGTTATCTTCTGCAGCCTACATTTCCAAACATTTCAGAGAACAGCTGGTAGTGTGGATAGTGGAACTATACACACTGCATAATATAATGAAAAGACAGACATGCCAAACAGAACAAATTTGTTCGAGAAATCTATTTATTTTCGCACAATTTGACTTTACCATGGCCTTTGACACAATTTTCCATTCTTGACTTCTTTTCAAACTTTCTGAGTATGGTTTCCGTGGTCCCTTTTAATCTGAATATCAAATTTTCTCAACAATATATTCCAACGGCTTAAGATTGGGAACTCGCTTTAGTGATGGACCGATGCATCGGCCGATGGTTGCGATTTTTGGTCATCGGCCAATGTTTTGCCAAAAAATCGGCCGATGGCCGATTGTTTGGTATAACTTTTTGTTACAATAAATGCAGGTGCTTATGCCTAAAAAGCAGATTGTTCACATTTATATTTTACAGTACTTTGGCAAATAAATTATTTTTTGTGAAAATGGTTGTTTTAATGTTTGACATGACTGCCCTGTGTTGTCTGCATTAAACAGTTGTTATTTGATGACTTGAGCAATCTATTCATATTGTTATTTGCAAAATTCATTTTCTAGGTAAGCACAAGTAACTCCCACGGGTCCTTTATATTAAGTTTGGGAATGTCCGCAGTTTGGAGTTATTTGGAAATATGCAATGATAAGTCAAAAGCAAAATGTACAATTTGTGGAACAAAAATAAGTAGGGGTGGTGCATCAGCCAAAGGTATGACCACAAGCAATATGTTAGGCCATATGAAGAGCAAACACAAAACAATCAATATTAGTGGCAAAGAAAAGAAAGCAAACAGGGTCAGAAAAAGTAGTGGTTATCAATTTAGTGAGTTATCATGTATTAATTTTTTTATATTTCTAGGAATCAAAAAAAATTTACGTTTTGAATGATGAAGATGCAGATGAATCGCCGCCAAAGCAATCTAAGATAGATGATTTATTTCAAAACCAACAAAAATATTCTGGGAAGTGAAGTTCTCAAAGCAATGTAAAAAGATTTACCCAAAAAATTACTTATTGCTTGCAGGTTGTAACCGAGAACAAATTGCTATGAAATACGAATTACTCGAACTGATCATTAACGCTGACTTGCCATTTTTACTATAGTTGAAAACGAAAGTTTTAAAAAGTTTGTTTCATGTTTAAATCCACGATTTGTAGTACCTTCTGCCAAATATATGCGAACAACACTAATGCCAATAGTAAATTTCTGTTTTAACTAATAATGCAAAATTGTATGTTAATTATTAAAACAGGTTTTTGCAAAAGTAAAAGCAGAAGTCAAACGTTTATTGGCAGAAAAACTCGAGATATGTTCATTGACAACTGATATTTGGAGTTCAGAATCACAGGATGCATACATGGCCGTGACAATTCATTTTATAGGTACCGGATTCAAAATGTGAATAATTTCCAAACTTGGTAATCTACTTCAAAAGCTATTAGATAAAACGTCATGGGAAAGAAATATGGTAGTACTAGAATGTTTGCCATTTGCTGAAACACATACTGCTAAAAATATTGCTAAAAAATTGAAAGCAGTAGTGCGAAAATACGATTTGACCAATAAAATTCACATTGTTGTTCGAGACAATGGATCAAATGTCGTCCTGGAAATAGATCTGGCTGGCTTCAGTCATAGGGGTTGCTTTTTACATGTGTTACACCTGATCATTGCAAACAGTCTGAAGTGTCAGAGAGCTGTTCCAAATATTTTAGCAAAAGTTTTTTGTCATCAAAGGAATGCATATGGTTTTGTACATATCAATTTATTTCATAGGTTCAAATAATTGTAAAAAAGACACGAACACTGAGAGGAAAACAAATTTTGCGCCAGGCACAAGAAAGAGAAGAATCGAGGCAAAACGTTTTGATTCTGGACCAGCCCACAAAATGGTCAAGTACATATAATATGATTGAAAGGTTTTAAAGCCAAAAACTGGCAATTAGGCGGTTATGCTTCCAAATTGATGAACTAAATAACAAGAATTTAACAAGCTATGAATGGGATATCTTAGCCATGGTAAGAATATATTTTAATACATGTTTAATGTATCCATGCCTTAGATAATTATGATTTGGCAGCTTGTCAATTTGTTAAAAATTTTTGCCGAAACTATAAAAATCTATATCTTTTTGCCAAAACTGTAAAAATCTAACGTCTGTACTTCCAAAGAAATAGCCGAAGGAAAGTAAGCTAGATTTTGTGCCTAAATTTTTTGGAAAAAATATGAATGAAAGAATTATGTCACTGAGAATTTTATGTCGCTCAATTCACAATGGCAACTTTCCTGGTTTGGGTTTATTAAAGGACGAATTGTTGGAAAAAATAGATCAATATTTTTAGGAAATGACAATCGAGCCCACTTTAAACCCATTGAAGACAATGGACTTTATGCTTTGGCATCCTTACTAGATCCTCGATTCAAAAAGAAGGTTGGATTGAAATTTGAAATATAACACATATCGATCATACAAACCAAAATTGAATTATTTAGGCTTTCAATGATCCTCAAGCAGCCGACAAAGCTGAACTAGCTTTGGTTAGAATGGTTGCTGATCAAAAACAACAAAATCAATGCTTGTTGGAAAATATGGTCCAAAAATCGGATAAACATTTGAACTCATCATCCAAACTTTCTCAGTAAGTCACAATTGACACTAATGTAATTCTAGCATTTACACAAGGCTTGCAAAGTTCAGGCACTATTTAGCCATTGCAAGTTGATCTGAAGATGAACTGGAGCCTGAAAAATGTGCGATGTCAACATATGAGCAAGCAAAAGCTATCCTTTCCGAATATATTGCTGAATCAAAACTAGACTTTGATTCTTCGCCACTAGAATATTGGAAGAAAAATGCTGTAACAAAACCAGCATTAGCTAAATTGAGTGAGAATAGTGTGCAGTTAGAAAATTAGTTTCATAAAAAAAAGTTTTCTTTAGCTTGCCATGAAATTTTCATCAGCTCCAATTGGGTCAGTAGCTAGCGAATGATCATTTAAAAAAGCAAAAGATGTTACAAGTGGAAAAAGATCTCGTTTATTGCCGAAAAATGTACAAATGCTTTTATTCTTGAAGCATAACCTACGTGTGATTGGATTCAATAGTGCAACTTTGAAAAACATAGAAGCTGAAGTTGAAGAAACTTCTAGTGAATTCAGCAATCAGAGTGAAGATAGTACAACAGATGCTTTTGTTGATGAGGAATCAGATGAGTGAAAATGTTGTTACTTGTTGAATGTTGAAAATACCAGTAAAACTTAGTGAATAATCCATAATAGTTTTTAATTTATTACAGTGTGGCAACTTCAGGTTGTATTTTGTACATAATACAGCCGATGCATCAGCAATCGGCCATCCGCGGATGCCATGGATGACCTGGCCGATGCACCCACATCAGCCGATGGCAAATTTTTGGCCATTGGTCCATCACTACTCACTATCGGGCTCAACTCACTTTCTTATGGTGAACCCTAAGGCAGTGTCTTACATAGGCATAGCCAGGATTTTATGTTATGGAGTGCAATACAAAATTAAAAACATTTTTGAAAAAAAAATTAAGTTAGAATATATTATATTGTTGATGCAAAGACAGAATAATTAAAAGCAAAACGTTTTTTTTCGAGTTTTTAATAAGAAGACAAGCAAGGGTTAAGTACTTCAGAAGTGTCAATTTTACAAACTTCTGTAAGATAGTATGAAATAACAGCAAGACCTGACACTTGTTCTTTGTCATTGATTTTCTTTTCTGGCAGAATATTCGAGAACAGCATTATGGACGTTCTTTCCGGTGTTCCAGTAGTCACTGAATATATTGAAAGAATTTTGAATAGGCTAAAATTGTGGGGTAAAATCCCTTGAAAAGGTTAACACTAACAAGAATGTTGTAGTGCTGTGTCCGGCTGTTCATTACGTGGCATGCCCCGCAATCACTACAACCACAATTTCCGAGTCATCCACGTGGCTGGGTTTGTTAGCGCAGTTGGATAGTGCGTCTGCCTAGTATGCAGTAGGGCCAGGGTTCGAGGCCCTCACCAAGCGTTATTTTTTGTGGATTTGAGCATACGACAAGAAAGACGAAGTCATGAAAACTGTGTTGTAAATAAATACCTGTAAAGGTCACTGAAATAATTTTTAAGCATTCTTGAAAAACGTTCATGTCTTTCTCCAATATTTGTTTTGTATTGAACCGTTTCACTTTCTAATTTTTTACTGGTTCACTGGATGCAATTGCACCCACTGCACCCAGTGTCCCTGCCTATGGTGTTTTAGGTCGAACTTTTTTTTTTGTACATAAATGGCATCATTGCAAGCAATGGAGTGAAAATTTTCTCTATGCGAACGATCTAAAATTGTCGATGTATCTACCGACTTTATGGTCCTTCAACAAGACCTTATTACTCTTTCTTATTGGTCTGCTGCAGATTGGCAACTTTGGAATTGAGATTACAAAAAAGTGTTTTCCGTACTTGTGTACAAAAAATCCTTTGAGGCAGTAAATCCATTGTAACCAAAATCTACCATCAAATGGAATCTATGTTAAAGATTTGTGCATTCTTTTATCGCACAGCATAAAGTTTGAAGAACACTATAGGTATATTGTTTAAAATCCTTATAGCAAAACTACTTTGACTCTTAAGCCTTTTGTTTCTCTCAACAAAAACACTTCGCCACCTATGTACGTCCAATATTAGGATACCATAGTTCAGTATCGAATCCACACTTTTTGACGGACGTTCGTTATACCGACAATGTCCAATGCAGATCTACTCTGAGTAAATCAGGTTTGTCATATGAAGATAGACTCCTCAAATCAGGTTTATGTACGCTTGAAACCGGTAGATTACATTTCGCTCTTTGCTCCATGTTCAATATACTTCATAAGAAAACAAGTATACACCATACCCCGACGATGTTTCCAGTATTAACAACAAAAGTACGCACCGAAAACATGATTTCAAGTTGACAGCCATTGTTAGTCAGCTCGATTCTTTCAATCGTTATATTAATTCTTTATCATCTGATATTTTAAATCCTCTTAGTTTACGCAGGTTCAGGACAAAAATCAAGTTCTCCGATTTTGGAACCGCACCTCGCGCGTAACTTTTGCATTCTTTTGCTGCAGCGTTTTTCTAAACTTTTCCGACCTATTTTGACTCTATCGATTAAAAGTTATCATTTTTTCTTTCGCCATTATATTTACTTCGTAATTACGTAATTTAATCTTATTTATTATTCTTTAGTTCGGTGTAAGAGCAATAAATATTTTCCATCATTTCATTACCATAAAATTCCGAAGAGACAGAAATTGAAGAAAAAAATCATACACAGGGAGAGCCAAGAAAAAGGCGACCGGTACTGAATTTCATAGTTTTCAAACGGGTGAAGCTTTTTTAATGCGGTTTTCCGTCGTCGATAGATAAAACATCCTGCATAAAAACTGCAAAGTTTCAGCCATATTTTTCCAATACTGACCGACTAGAATCAAAAATACTAAACATCGGTTTTTTTGCAAATAAATTTTGAAAAATTTACAAAATCAACATATTTTATAACACATCATGAGAACCATATAACAGCTGGAAACTACAGGAAAACCGTTTTAGTGTCCTACTTTCTGTTTCACCAATAATTTTAATTGTTTTTCGATCTGGTCAATGACAGAATTGATTTTGTTCTGACTTTGCTTTTTTTCCAATTTCAAAACAAAAGCTCTTGATTTTGGCGAAATTTTGCCCATATTGAAACAAGGAGTTAATCACTTTTAATTACGTGTAACTTACAAATCAGGGTGACTTTTAGAGTATTATTGTGTGTAAAAAGCTTTACAAAACCTAAATTCCTGTTTGTACAGTAACCATAAAAGCTAGGAGCATAAAATATAGCAAAGACAAACAGGGCATTCTAATGCAGCAATCCGCATTGAAAAAGCTTTATCTGTTCAAAAGTTATGGAAGTCAGCACCGATCGCCTTTTTTTGGCTCACCCTGTATATGATTTCTCCAAGTATTTTATTTCGGCTGAGAAACGGTACAGACACTTATATACAGTAGCCAGATGGGGAAAATCAGAATGAAACAACATAAAAAACAGGCATAAACTGTCAATTACAGGAGAGGATAAACTAAAAATCGAAAAAAACTGTAAATTTGTTAATAAAGCAAAATATGTTTACCATTAGCAATCAACTTGTTTACTTGATTGCTTCGTATTTTTTGTCATTTCAGATCAGTTTGATCTGATTTCACGCGCCTAGCTTGATCTGAGTTAACGCGCCTGTTCAACGAATCCATTTTGTGCTCTGACTCTGGTATTTTTTCTTGTCATTTACATTGAAAGTTTTGTATAAAATATGCGGATATACAGATATTTTTTTCACATCCAGATATCCTAAAATCCGGACGAACTTTGGATATCCGACGAACATCATTAATATCTACATAACCCCGATAGCATTGTCATGATTGCAGTTATCCCCATCTATCGAAAATTGATTCCTGAGTGACCCGAAACAAAAAAAAACATCATGATTGCTCAACTAAAACAAAATTTATCATAATAGCAAGGTTGGTACTTATAGCCGACGCTGTAAATGAGAAAAACCGGTGATCCCTGTTATTCTTAACCAGCAGTTACCCATAATAGTGATCAAAACTACAAAATTACTTTAAGAAAACAAACTTTATCACAAATGACCTTAAACTCAAAAAGAAAAATATTCGTTTTCAGACATACCTGAACAAACCCCATCGGTTCATATGGTACCAATCAGTTCAGAATATTGGTTGTCGCCCAAGTCGTTTTCGTTGTTGCCATGCCAAATCAGGACAGGAAACTAGATGCCAGTATATTTACCTCGCAGAAAATAGACGCAATGCAATCAATGTTGCTTTTCAAGCTTATTTCAAGGTCTACACGCTTTTTTGGAATACCTAGCAGGAAAAAATTAGATGCAAACTTGGAGTTAATATCAATTTTTGTGTACTGTTAGCCATTTATTCGCCCTGACGTGAACTTTTACCTGGTGCTGGGAACTAACTCATCTGCTACCGAGTTGCATCCACTTGAACCTATTATCCACGTATGTTTTCAGACGAGCAACAAAACATCAAAGTGTTTGGAAACGGATTAGGTTTCAAATCAATTGCTAAAATTTTTCGTAATAAATGCTAACACAAGCCTTTTACCTTAAAATGACTTCTGTGACGAAATGTAGCTTGACATTTTGGACAGGCATACAAACTCTGATCATTGTGGCACATTTCGTGATGTTGCAAACTTTGGCGACGGGAAAATGACGCCGAACATATACTGCATGTGAACGGCTTAATGCCTAGAAATATAAGAAATGGTCGAAAAGAAAAGTTAACGACACATTGGACTAGAAGAGCACGTTTTCCATTCTCAAAAAAATAAATTTTTCGAAATTTACAGCTATAAGATTAATCGGACAAAAAATTTTAAAACGTAGGAAGAAATGAAAAAACTTCATGCACTATATATAACTACAAAAATGAAAAGGCGGAGATATTTCAAAAATACAGAGAAAACTTCTTCAATCGACTCTAATTAAAATAATAGCGCACAGTTTATGAATTTCAGGTTCATGAACTCATTAAAATAATCAACCTTTTTCAAGGATTGTATCTATGTTGAGGCAACTTGTTCCCGCTACTCTGGGCCTCAGTAAAAGTAAGGCTCGGCCCGGGACTTGAACCCAGAGCCTTGCGGCTACCGTCCGCACGCTCTAACCAACTGAGCCAACCGAGCGACGGGAAAGGTGCTCTCTTCTTGCAACAATCCGTAGTTTAGGTGGTTGCCGTGACCACTCTCAACATCTATAACTTACCCGGTTCATTATGGACTAAAAAATTATTTTTCTCGATTTCAAACTTTTCCAATGCTCATTCTGTTTTTGAATTTTGCCATATCATTGTTTGGATAGAAGCAGGATTTTTTTAGGTCAATTAAGAGCCATGGCTCCAAAAAATTTCGATTGGCTCCTAAAAATTCAGGGGCACAAGGCAAATTGGCTGGTAAAAATTAGAACCTAACGACCCTTGTGATTAGGTGAATTTCCAGTTCGGAGATGCATTTCCATGCGTTAAAAAAAATACCGAAAATTTTCCGGCGCTTCGTGCCGGATTTCAAATAATTTATGATTATCGGTATCATTTCTGTTGTGCGGTTGGAAAATGTCGGCCTAGCATACGCTTATTAGCTTTTAGACATCAGCATGTTATGGATGAATGTTTGACCTCGTATTGTTTTTCTACATATTGGACAAAAACCTCGATTTTTCTAGATTATTTTTACAAAATCGTTTTGTGGTCCTCTAAAATTTACTACTTTCGTGAGCATAACTTTCTACATTCGGAAAATGATTAAGACATCACCAGCATGGGAAAATGGCATAGGTTTTTCTGTCTGAAGAAGCCATCCGAATTCTTTGTTGCTTGCCTAATTTTCGAATTTTAGTTTGCCCAACTGAAAACACGTTGAATTCACTGAAAAATTAGACCTTTCATGCAAGAAATAGATTTAAAAATATTCATTTTCCAACGCAGTAGAATATCAAAATCCAAAAATTTCTTCCGATGCTAAGCGCCGACTTAATTACCGATATCCAAGTCGGAAGTAAAATACCTATTGCGGCGCTTTTTATGCTTCATACGTTTGAAAACAATCATAAATAATTATGATGGGTAAATCACTGGCTCTAGATATACTAGATCGAAAACGCTATAAAAATGTTTGAACGCTTCCGCCAGCCAAATGGTGAAAACATCACCATCGATCACCGATAGTTGTAGGAGAATATGCAGAAAAAAATAATTTTCCAATGTTTTAGAGGCCTCGGAATCAAAATTTTTCGGCGCTATGCGCCGAACAAGTTACTTTAGCCAGTCTTCTAATTTTTTATCCAAAACTCAGGAAATTCAGTTTTAAAAGTCTGGAACCGACGCGAAGTGAATGAAATACAAGAGGAGTAACTTTTAATTTCCTTTCTGGTGAAACTAAACGAATTTATTATCAATTTAAGAGAAGGCAAATAAAAATTTATCTGCGATCAAATTTTCGCCCCTTTGCAACCTGGCTTGTGCAAAAAAACCTGATGATTGATTTGAATAATGACTGATCTAATATGCGAGCCTTATTATCCTGTGTTCGGTTGAGAATGTATTCAAAAGGATTGATCTGTTATGTGGACTTCTACTGTGATTTCGAAGAGTGTTTTTGAATAAATTTGTTGAAAAAAATATTGTTTTTATACTCTCACATTCGCTTACAAACTTTTTAATTTCGGCTTTTGAAATTCGGATTGGCCTGTAAAATTTTGACCCCTGGAGCCAATCGGCCTGTCAAGAAAAAAAGAAAAAACCCCTGTCCAGAAGTCAACAAATAAATGTTTCATACATGAATTAAATAAATAAAATTTCGGTTGCGGTTTAGATCTTGAGCTTCTTCCCATTATATACCATCTTCATGCTTCAACCACATCGAAAATCCAAAAGTATATTACGAAAATTTTCCAATTACCTTAATCCAAGAATTTCCTAAGTTTGTCATAGATTTAGTCCCCGATTTCGATCTAGAAATACTATTTTTGAGGGAACTTTCCGACTTCACGTATGAATATCGATGAAAACATCACAATCAATCAGAATTTACCAGCATGGCTGCGGTAGTGAACAAGTAAATTTGTCGAATTGCTGAACATTTTACTGCAAATTTTGCATTTCGGGTAGAAATCTGATCTGTCGACTTTCATCTCTTCTATATAGCGCAGAGCTAGAGCCTAAAAAAGTGCCCAAATGCTAAATAAACTAGCGAATACCGTCAACATGTCTTACTTCAGTTGTTGTTTGGTTGGCGTCCGGAATATCAATATTTGCTGAATCAGCTCTTCCATACACGTTCTTATCACTATCAGATTCCTTCTTCGCTTCTCTTGGTACGATTTCGTCTCTCAAGGCTTCTGGACAATAACCGTGTTCAGACTGAAGCTGTCCTAGCCATTCTTGTGCTCTAAACATAAGATTTTCAGTGTTCGTTATGAGACAAAAACGAAGTCTATAAATGACGTTATCCGACGCCCACCAGCTAAAAATTACGATAAACTTGTGTCGGAATAAGGATTAAACGTCCGTTAGCAAAAATTTCTATCCCATGAAGCCGGAAACTTACCTGGAAGAGCAAGTGATCGCATCGATTTCTTCTTTCTTCACTTCTTCTTCACATAGATACCGCGAAGTCTCTTTTGTAGGAATTTTACGTTTTCTTTTGTTTCGCTCTCTTGATCCTGAAAAACATGAAAATGTAAGGATGAGCATACGACGAAAACTAGCTATCATTTCGTACAATATTGTCAAGAAAAGATTTTTTCATTCTTCCTACTGTCATTTTAATAATAATTTGCGAAAATGAGAAAAAATACGGGGTAAATATGTATATAATATTTACTTTTTTTAATCTTTCAGAAAACTTTTTGCGCTATTTAGTTTATACACTTTATCAAGAACGTTAGAAACGTTAGCATAAAATCATTTTTTTCTGCTGGAGTTCATAATTTCTGTAGCCGGTTCCAAGAAAGCCCTAAAGTCGGCTTTTGAACGAAAGTCGACTTAAGTTCAAGTCGGTTCCAAGAAAAAATGCAAAGTTGACTTTTGTCGTCTTAGGCCCAAATTACAGAACGCGGGTAAAATAAAAGTGAGGTAAAAGTAAAATCTCGGGTAATGTAACCCATGTTTAACCCGCCATTTTACTCACCCTTTACCTACTATTTTACCAATGATTCTACCCATCTTTAACCCGAAGTTTTACCTGTGATTTTGCCCATGATTTTACCCATCTTTTACCAGCGATTTTACCCATGTTTAACTCGGAAATTTACCCGAATTTTTTAGTTTTCGTATTACAGAACGTAGGTAAGTGGCGGGTTACCCAACCCATCATTTTTATACATGTTTTTCATGGTGAGCTTGTTTTTAGTCATATGAACAGGATATCCCAAAAGTGAAATGCCCATATCTCACAATGAAACATTTCTTACGATTCAAAGCAATAGCTCTCATGACTATGCGCTACTTCCCCGATTATGTGAGCCATCCGCTCATGCTCCTGTAACTGTAGCTATCCTGAAACAATAATTATGCTTACTGTATTGTGTGCAGGAATAAAATTCATGCAAGGGAATTTTCTGACAGGATTACTGTGAGCGCGAAGGGTATTGGTTTGCTTAATAATCACTATTTAGAATTCGCCATGCATCAGAGTGATGAACTCAGTGTGTTTTTTGATTTCAACTTCAAATACCATAAGACAAGCCATTTTATATTTTTAAGATTTTCTGCTAAGCAATATGTCATTTAAGAGTGAAAATTTGTAAAACTTTACAATAATTTTTTAGTAAAAAATTCTTCAGCAAAGACTTAATGCAAATGATTTCAAAGACAGTGTTCATTTTTCGATTTACAAGCTTTCTATAAAAACAGACTACAGTGCATTTCAGTTGTTATAGCATAGATGGTATTTGTTTATTGACTCAAAAACCGGAGGAGTCATTCTTTTTTGAGCCTAAGGAGAATTTTATGGAAGATTATTCAAGCTTCAAACGTTTTCATCAAAAGCCACAATTTTCATCAGATTCACATATCAAAATGTTGATGTAAAAAACCTGTTGATTCATCTCAACGGAGTTTGAAAAGCAAAGGATGTGTTTCAAAATTTTTGCACTATCGAGTAATAGTGTAGCTCAAAAAGTGCTCTTCGACAATAACCCACTGGTATCACAAATTTATGCTGATGCTGTTGTACTGAAATATGTGCAATGATGATCAATGCATTTCCGGAAAATCTGAATTTTCGGGCTCCTGGTCATTGCCATCACTAACATCAGATTCAGTTTAACCTGCAACGCATAGACGGCATGCAAAGAACCAACCAAATCCGAGCCTTACGTGAAAAATATAAACTTCTCGTCAATGTAACCCTGCTGATAGCAGGGTAAAATCGCAGGTCATTTTCATATCTTTTTCATCAACTTTTCACGCAACTTTTACCTTACCGACCTTATGTAATCTCGATATGGGTAAAATCATGGGTTATTTTTTTACCGACGATTTTACCCGTCTTTAACCCATGATCTTACCCGCGATTCTACCCGATTTTTACCCCGCCTTAACCTACGATTCTACCCGAGATTTTACTCGACTTTTATTTACCTACGATTTTACCCGAGATTTATTTACCTACGATTTAACCCGCCATTTTACTCTTACTCTTACTCACGTTTAACCCACTTTCTGTAATTTGGGCCTTAAAAGGTGACTTTAGCAACCCAGCGATTGTTAAACCGACTTCGAAAAATCGACTTTCCTTCAGAATCGACTATATTTCAGTCAATTATTCTAGCCTGGGGATAGGAGTCTAAAATAGTGACTCAAATCTTTTTTGTCGTATTTTCCGGTTTTTTACTTCGATGACTTGGAAATATATTTTGCTGATGTACGATCCAAATTAATCGAACTTTACGATTGGTTCGAGGTTTCAGAAGCTCCGAAATTTTGTATTTTTATCGATTTTCTGCGCTGTCTTTGTTAGTTTTTATGGCAATATTGTCTTGAATTTCGATCCTTAAAGATCACTTTCGCTTGAAAATGTCATTTATGATAATACAAATATACTACTGGACGAAAATTTGGCCGCGCTGAGACAATATAAGAATAGTTAAAAATATATTCATTGACCGTGCGCGAAGCCCCGGGAAAATTTTACGTTTTCGGCTATAAAACGCCAAAAAAATCCTTCAGCGATGAGGCGCTGGGAAGAAGGTTTTACTTTTATCGAAAATCTAAACAAGATATTGAAGGTGAGTGAAAAACTGCGGCCAGCAAGCTATCTTAGATGATGGAGAATATCAAGCAGTGATTGATAAATGGTGATCACACTAACGTTCGCGCTCGACAAATACTATAATCACGATTGGGGCGAAGAGCGAAAAGATTTCGATATTTTTAATTCTAAAATGCACCGAAGTGTTTCTCTTTAATTTCATACTCTCCAAAACTTTTTTCTACACTGAGAACTATTGATAAACATTTTTTCTCCTTTGCGATTGCTTTTCGTCATAATAATCATCATTCTGAGAAAAGGCGTCTTGCAACCGAAGGGCGCCAAAAATCAAGTACAGTAATAAGAGGCAACATTTATTGAGTTTCAGTTAAAAAGCACCTTTATGAAACGGCTTGAAAAAATTGACTTCATAAAGTCGAGCTCAGCGTTATTTTAGCGTTAAGATTATTGCATGCCTGTTCTCTTAATCAAATCACCGCTTTTCTTTCAAATGAAGTATCTTATCGTGAGGGTGAAATGAGGAAAATTTTTCTGAACGTAGTTCTCAAGGAAGATTTTATGCAGTTTTCAAGACCAAAAAAGATGCATTAGGTACGTTTTAGAAACTTAATATTTCAATGTCTATAAATTCAAAATTATACAAAAAAAATTATTATCAGGCGCGGCTATTACATGTCTACTATGACTTACCAATTATCCTTCAACAGATTTTGTTATCTTAAGACTACAGAATCTCGTTTTTTGATTGTTTTATTTTCTGTACTCCATTTGTTTTTGGCGAAAAAATCAGGAAATGCGAAAAAACTGTTCGGTTCTTTCGTCAAATAGCACAAAATTTTTTGAGGATTCGAGGTACGAAAGATGCATTTCGGTAAATTTTAGAAGGTCAAAACCTAAAAATATTCCGTCACTTCACGCCGGCAATGATTCCAATAATCATTAGTTCAGACCCGACCCTTAGCATGTCCACTTCACTAAATATTTAACATTCAATAGTAGTAATCACATCAAGTGTATTGTCTCTTTGTTTGATAAGTGATCTCTGACATTGATTTTCACAATCCTTTCGCCGTCCGTAAAAATTCCTCAACTTTGAACACATACAATTTTTGCATTTGACAAATGATTAAAACATCATCAGCACACATACAACGGAGTCCCGAGGTCCGGGGTGGGGTCGGGCGACTTTTTTGGGGCCGGGGGTCACTAATCCCCCAAAATTTTGGGGGAGGGGTCTCTGAACGAAAAAAATATTCGATTTTTCACCAAGAAAGTCCGAAAAATTGTTTAAAAAATGATCATTTTTGTCTAAATAACCGTAGAAATGTATTTTTGGCGCGAAGCGCCGAGAAAATTAACGTTTTTGATCGCTTTTCGTTCAAAAATTGACATTTTTCATCAAAAAATTGAGTTTTTTCATTATTTTCCCGACCAAAAGTACGAGGTCCCCATGACAACCATATGGCTAGCCATAGGATTGGAAAATCTTGTAGTGCGGGTCGCCCCATGGGTAGCCATATGGCCGACTATTTCTGAGGGGGTGCTACAGCACTACACCCTCAATTACATGTATGATCATCAGTATAGGACAATAAGAGAAGTTTTTGTTCGCTGAAGAATCCAAATTTTCAGTTGTTTGCCTGATTATTGAATTTTGGTTGCATATTATAAGTATGATTTTGCTCGAATATGGAAAATGATTGAACTGACTTGAGAATTAGACCATTTATCCGGGAAATGAAAGTTAAATTCATTTTCCAGCGTTCTAAAATTTTAAAATTTCCAAAAAATTTTCACGTGCTTGGCTCCGGCATTAATGATACGCAAATCCAAAAAAAATACAATCACAACAAAAATATATATGCGACTGAAATTTTTTTCAACCGGCTATTTTCATACATCAGATCATTCGAAAGCCATATTACCTGACAGAGGTCCCCAAGGTCAGATTTTTAAGGTAGGGGTAAAGTTAGAAATTTGCAGGGGTAGTGTAGCTAAATGTCCACTAAACACTTGATCTTGTCTCAAAATTAGGCAACCAGTGATCAATTTTTTGGACCTAAGGTAGGGGTAATACCCCCCTCATACCCCTCCCTATAGGGTGGTCTGTTACCTGATATTTTGTTACCACTGTCTTATTATCTGACGGTCTCGAACTTCAAGTATTCAATTTTTCCTTTTTTTGGTAAATTACCGACTCCAGAAATATTGGAATGCTTCAACAATCTTGAAAAAATATAAATAAAGAAGCTGCTGTGGACATTTTTGTGTGACAAAGAAACGACTCGACGAAAATGACGAAAAAATTCTGACATCTTTCGCCAAATGACGATAGAATCCGTGCGATAAAAGAAAAAAGAAAGAAAACAGTGGTTTTTAGACCTAGAATCCCCCCTCACCCCAAAAAAAAATTCGCCATTACACGAAAAAGCCCAAAATGGGGCGTCTTGATCTAGTGGTTATCGCATCCAGAGTCCAGCTACTTGTCTCAAGAACCAGGTTCGATTTCGGGTGTAGCCCGAAATTGAATATCTGTTAGCTGGCCTAGGCAGACATAGCCTTTCATCAGAGGTTCCCAAGGTCAGACTTTTGAGGTAGGGGTAAAACTGATAATGTGCCTGGGTAGTGCAGCTAAATGTCCACTAAACATATCATTTTTCTCAAAATCAGGCAATCAGTGATCAGTTTTTAGGACTTTAGGTAGGGGTAATACCCTCTCATACCCCTCCCTATGGGGCAGTCTGCCTTTCATCCTTACTCTTACGGGGGCGACAAATTGTGTAGGCAAGCCTGGAACGTTGCTTGTCGGGGTCTACTTAGCCCAGTTGCATCTTGGCGATAACATGCGGCAAATGAGGAGGTGGGCCTATTCCATTAATGAGGTAGGTAGCCGAACAAGTCGTGCTTGCCATGCAGACGCCAGTCTGCGGAATGTGAACTCCGCTAGGCGACCACCCGAAGAGCGCCTCTCACACATGGGTGTAGCGACATGGGGGGCAGTGAGTGCAATAGCACCTTGTAAGCTGAATGAAATTTTTGAAAAAGTTTGCTAACCTATCCAGTCACTATTGCAACACCTGAGAGAACATCTGGTGAGGGAGATATGGAAAACACATTTTCAAAATTTCGAATTTGGGTTTTCTTGGTTTTATCGGGGTTTTTAAATTTCACAACGGTTCATCTGAACCAGGTAACGAAAATACACTAGATACTCATCGTAACAGGTAAAATCATCCACCTCTACACCATCGACAAAATTGTTGACATTGCATTTTATAAAAGATTGACAATTGATTACGCAACTACTGTCTCCTCATGCGAGAGAAAGAAATTTTGCTTTTTAAGGCTTAGACTCTAAACAACTGAGGACTCAGGAAGCTGAATTGCAATTTCTATGCATAAATTTCCAATAAAGATCTCAGAAAAATGATGTAAAAAACTAAAATTAGAATAAAGATAACAGAACGGATACTGCTACCGATCGACGAAAGCTGCCAGCAGCAGCGGCGCGGCGTCCAGAAAATGATGTTTCAGTGAATACTAATTCCACGTTGCTCGCGTTTGCGCCCTATAATGACCCACATAATTTGACTTACTACTTGACTCAAAAGTCAAATCCGCAAAAAATTCTTCAACTGTGGGTCGATATATCTACCACCCAAAGGTCAAAGTCCGAACACTGAAGTTTTTCATGGTTAATGGTTCACCTCATCTTTCCCTAAATAACAACTAATGGAAGAAAAACGGGCAGGGTAGGTAATATCCGTAATCGGCCAAAAAACAATTCAAACATAAGCAGGGTTCTATTTTTAACACGGGTCCCATTAGCACAGCCGCTAACTTTCCTTAATTTGTATTGTATTACATTTTTTCAGCACGACTAAAATTTTTATTAGCACGGGCCCAACTTTATTACCGCTGTGCTAAAAAAGAAAACCCTGAAACATAAGTTAAATTTATCGAATATGAATCTTTAGCTTTTCGGTTAAAATAACTCAACTGAACAGAACAGTCATACGAACCGAATCGAATTCCTCAATCGAAAATTTACGAAGCGTTTGATATATTCGTTGTGTTGTGTAATCTCATCTCAAATCTGTTGTCATGTCAGTGTCAGAAGACACTACATTGCAGTTACCACAGTAGTCCCAACTCTCAATTTGTTAAATCAGGTAGAAATTTGTATTCTTGAGAACAAAATAGAAAAAATAAATTTTTTCTTAAAAACCCCAAAAACCTAATGGCCGCCAACCCAGAATGGCTCGGCCTCATATCTTTTGTGGAAAAAATAAAGTCAATGACGACAAAGTGAGTGTCGATTTTGCTGTTATTTCATACTATTTCAAGCAAGCCAGTAAAATTGACTCTTCCGATATATTGAGCATTTTTACAAAAGTGTCTCGTCACATTAAACTTAAATAAAGCACTGTAAATAAAAATTTTATTGTGATGACGGCAGTTTAATTGCTGCCTAACTTACTTGACAGTTTGTTGCAACACTGCTACTATATGTAGTTAGTAAAAATTTTTCAGTGCACCCCATAGGAAAAAATCCTGACTACGCCTGTGCTCTCATATAAGGTACGAGTAAGGAGGCACATGACCGTAATCCAGTTTTCCGGCTATAGGAAAATGGGTACAGGTGTATCCGCAAAAATTTAAAAAAAAGAAAAAAGAGCCTAAAATTTTTCCGCATTACTAAATATTTTTTCACAAAAAACATCGATTTGATTAGGGGAAAAAATAGTGATAGGCAATGCCTAAATCGAAAAAAAATCGTGAAAATGAGGGGAATTTTTTTGAACTCATCAGTCGGAGAAAGTCTTCGGGAAAAAAATAGGTGCGCGTAGCGCAGTTAGTGGCGTGGCCCTGACGGCTCGCTGCGCGCGTCAACTTCAGTCAGCTCAGCACCACCAATTAACATACCAATTTTGTCGCAGCCAATTTCTTCTAAAGTAGGTGGCGATTCGGACATTATTTGAAAACGCCTCAATAGTAGCTTAGCCAGACGACGACGTCTACTCCAACGCCTGTTTTGATGAGGAGGTTGTAATGGTGGGCGAGGGCGATTACTGTCGCCAGATGGTTTTAGTGAAAAACCGCGAAATAATCTGAAAAAGCCGCAAAAAAATCGCAACAAGAAATGTGAAAACCGTCAAAATACCGTCGGACAAAAAGTGTCAGAAAAGACTGATTTGCAGTTACTAAAGTTGGCTGAACTCTCAATTTAATTGTTAAATCAGGAAGAAACGTGTATTCTTGAGAACAAAATGGAAAAAAATGAATTTTTAGTTAAAAAACTCAAAAATGTCTAATTTTCACAAACCCAAAAAATCACTCAACACAAAAACCCAATGCCCGCTGCCAACCAGTGTTTTTTTGTGCCAAAACATGACTTTTGCACAACAAAATTGGAATGGGACAAAATATTTTGAGCGTTTGTGTAAATTGGCACAAAATTTTTGGCTGGTCAAACATTAAATTTCCTCGATTTTTAGATGGTTTAGGGTCTCCAAATGCGAAAAATTTTCGGTGCTTCGCGTCGAGTCAATGTACATAATATTAAATACTAGTATATTTGACCCGAGCGCGAACGAGCTCTCTTCGAACGGGTAGGAATCATTAGCGCAGTCGGTTCAAAAGCGCAGCCAAATGTTCAAAAGCGCAGTCAATGCAAATGGGTTCAAAAGCGCAGTCAGTGATAAACTATTCCACAATAGCTTAAAGGGTCAAGTCGGTTCAAAAGCGCAGCCAGATGTTCAAAAGTGCAGTCAATGCAAATGGGTTCAAAAGCGCAGTCAGTGATAAACTATTCCACAATAGTTTAAAGGGTCAAAAGCGCAGGCAACAATTAGCTGCAGACAAAATTTCACCTAAAAATAGATATAAATTTTTCTAAAACTGAGTGGGCATGCTACACGACAATAATACTTAAAAAATGCATCTCATTAAGAAAAAGCGTCGGGTGCTAAGTTCAAAAAAGCGTTTTCGACTGTTGTTCCATCGTTTTTGGAAAATCGTTCTTGTCAATTTGCTCCAAATTGTACCATTCCAATGAATTTCGGTGAAGCGAGCTGCATGTTAAATCATTCTCTGAAAACCAAGATTCTTGAGTATGCAAATCCTTTAAATTCGAATCAACTTTGCCAATTTCGTAAAAAATCGTTTTGAGAATCACCGGTGAGAATCACCTTGTTTGGAATTCGAAAAAATTTTGAAAACTCGTGGAAAAGAAGATAATGGATTATATTCAACAATTATCGTTTGCAATGATACAATTTTGAAAAATGCAATGATTGGGCATCACACAGTGATTGCGATTACAGAAATTTTGGCGCCGTGACGAAACATTTGACTGCGCTTTTGAAACTTTTGGCTGCGCTTTTGATGCTCCTGCGCTATTGAAACAACTGGCTGCGCTTTTGAAGCAACTGCGCTTTTGACCCCCAATCTATTCGAACAGTGTATCAGTATCGTTGCAGCAAACTTTATAATAGGCTGTCAATGACTGATGAATGAAAAGAAATTCTGAATATTCTCTGTAAATTCTGTCAGATTCGGATTTGAAACTGAAATTTTTACTTCCTTGTGTTTGATTGATTCAAATAGAAAAATCGACATCGTTGGTGATTGTACAAGGTTGCAACCGAAGATTTATCAATTTTCGACTTTATTTTCTCTAGTCATTACACTGTTGTTAAATATATCTTCTATTCATATTCGTAGTCGAAAATGACCTTCCTCAACAATTCTAGAGTTATTTAAATTCTCTCACTCAGCATTCCATTTATTTTTGAGTCATCGTGAACTATTTTCTTGCAGAGCTCTTTTTTTATCTCTCTGACATAGTTAGCTGAAAAATAGGTCGGGCACGATTTTTACAAAAAATTAATGTGTTAAACCTTAAGTTTTTATCAAACTTTCGGCCTAAAACATTTTCGCAGTTTTCAGTATGTTTCTGATATAGAAAATTTTTTGTGCGATTGACACAAGTTTTTTTGGCCTCCTGTGCCAATTGGCACAAATGTCCGCGCACAAAAAAACGCTGCCGCCGCCAACCTGATCTTGCGTTCAGGTGGTAAGCAAAAAATTGAAAACCGCTAAAACCACAGCAAAACCCCAAAAACCGCGGCAAAAACCGCCAATTAGTCAAACTTCCGCAAAAACCGGCAGAGGGATCTGAAAACCGCGAAAATGGCGGGAAATAGCCGCATCTGGCAACACTGAGTCGAGGGCGACGGGCTGACTTTTGCTGACATCGATTTATTGATGACGTCGTTTATTACAGTAAACTGATGTGTTAGAGCCATCCTTGAGTACTTACGAACATATTTCCTGGATAGCTGCAGATATCGAATTATGTACATTCGCATTGGACCAGGAAATTGG
Organism: Romanomermis culicivorax; assembly: GCA_963922205.1. Lineage (NCBI taxonomy): Eukaryota > Metazoa > Nematoda > Enoplea > Mermithida > Mermithidae > Romanomermis > Romanomermis culicivorax. The sequence continues at coordinate 519,413 of CAWUHX010000180.1, forward strand.
AAGCATCCGTCCCGTTAAAGGTTATTTATACTTGCTTTTTTCGACGGAAAGGGACGAAACTGAATGCAATCGATACAACGTTATCGAACGAAAAGGAAATTTTCGTTTAGGTTACCGTCGGTCATTTTCTATAAAATTGAAATTATCCTTTCCGATTGAAAGTGGATTTTCAGGCTGAACGTTCCAAACTGTTGGCGATCAGTGCCGTTCCATTGTGTTGAAAAAGGCAAGTATAAATGACCCCTAAGCGTCTTCGAAAATTACGCTCATCCTGATTGCTGCATGCGGAGTGTACAGCTTTCACTTTACACTCCAATCTTTGCACCCTACAAGCTGTATATACCTTACACATTGAATAACTAATAAGAAATTCAGGGATCGCTAAAGTTCATAACGGGCGATGTATAGTAATCCATAATCTTGATCCTTAATCCTGAGTTCCTGACCTGATAAGGATCAGGAAAGGATAGAAGCAGGTAAAGTCGTCCTTAACGTCCCTAAATTTAAGGATTAGGACGACTACATGACAAATATTTTACAGTAAGATTAGATAGTTGTATAAATAAATAGGACCAGACAGTAGATTTTATACATTTTATTGATCTTGTACATTACTCTAATTATTTTTGTGTTTTTGTTCATGATGCACATGTTTACATACAGGCATTTACATTATTTTGTTTACAGTGTTTTTTTTTGTTTATTTGTCATATTTTAATTCCCTGTCAGGTGCCGACCGATTTTGCCCAAGGTCATGTGATTAACATCATATTGATACGGTATGTTTTTGCCACTTTTTGTTTGACAGTTACTCACTTTTATTTCGTTTCATTCATTATGTTTTACATGCATTCTTGTGTGTCATTTTGTTACATTTTTGTTGTTTTCCATTCCACACATAGGCTACGGTATCTGACCCTTTAATCAGAATTTCTGCCAGATAAGCTCTATGAGCTCATGGCCATAATTGGAGCATCACGTTCACATCTTATCAGTAAAAACTAGCAACGTTTTGCAACACAAAACGACTAGTTTGGAAATTCTCATTAAAAGATGTTCATATGTTAAGCATGGAGAGTGAAACTCGCCCCAATGCTTAACGTATTTGAACTGGAAAATGTCTATGTGACCATAGGCATCTTCTGCACTGATTTCAGCTGCAGAAATAGCTTGGGCATTGTTAGCTCGACCCAGGGCATACTGTAGGTCTACAAGGTCCTTAAAAGGGCCTGTTTCATTAGTTTTGTACTCATTTTTGGGCCTTCAACATTTTCCTTGCATTTATAGCTCTGCGTCTGCATCAGTTGACTTTTATATATATTTTAATTGCTATTGTATTTGCATCTGCCGCTGTACTCCTTACACCAATAAATTTACATACATTTATTGTGTCCACTGCATCCATGCCTGAATCCTATACAGGAATATACACGTCGCCCCTTGCACCTAGTTACCTTCCCGCCACTTCACCCGTGGATTGCTTGCCTCGCCCGTCGATCTGTTTACAGTACACTCAGCACCAAGCCTAACCGGATTGCCATCACCCTTTGTTCCCACCATCCAGGACCAGTGAACCCGTGAACCCATGGATCAACAGGGACCTGTCACCCCTGCACTGAATCGTACTTGAGAAAAAGGACTAGGTAAGTCTTCTCAGGGGATTATTGATGTTGAGGATGTATTTTGGGGTACCCTTTCCTATGTCAGTTTTCCCTTGAGATTCCCCTCAGTTAGAGGAGCCCTTGTACCTATTGGGCTAGAGCCAAAAAAGGGATTTAGGTTTACAATCAGGTCCCCTACAGTAGGCCATTCTACAGATGGCCTTGTCATTCATTCTCACTGAATAGGACCAGGGATAGGCACCCCTGACCTGGCGGCATTGTCCATTACTCTACAGCAGAACCCAAGGACAGAACCATAGTACCCATAGGCTCTCCTATAGCCAGTACTAGCTGGGTCAGGTTCCCAAGCTGAATACCAAATGGAGCCACCCAATGGGGTCACAGCATGTCACTTACAGGACATGGCCGTATTTTACCAATATGGCATGGGTTTTCCCATCAATGTGTTTGGCCACAGTTCTACTTAATGTGACATGGCTCCCAATTTCAGTTAATGTGACATAAGCTTTAATTTTTTTAATATCGAATTTTAAATTTTTTCAATTTTAAATTTTTTTAAATTAATAGTTTGACATTAAAATTAATTTTTTAGAAAGTTAATTTTTTAATAAGTAAAAACGCTGGAATCGATCAACAAAAGCCGCAAATCTGTCGTTTTGTTTTAAACAAACATGGCTACAGTATTACAACGCGCTGTAGTTGCAAAGTATTGCACTTGTATAAAGTGCGCATATTTCAACGAAAAACATGAAAAATCTATTTCTTAGTTGACTACTCTATCTTATCTGAAAGCAAATTCTTAGTTTTTGCTAATTTCACTTCATTTTACATTCCAATTACTGGAAAATGTGACTAGGATTATGCGCAGGCTGAAGCCGTAACGCATTTGATAAGTATTCACTCTAGCATGTAGCTTCCCCGATCCCTAAAAAGTACGGAAGGCTTGTACTTTGTTCCCAACGTCAGGAAACATACCTGTACTTGTGGAGGTTTGGGGGGACCCACCCCCAACTTGGTCAACCATGTACCCAACGCCCCCCCCCCCCACCGACCCCCCCTTCAGTTTGGAAAAAATTAAAAAAATTTGCAAAAAAGTGTATGTTTTTTGGCCTTTTTTGGGAAAAAAATTCGACGTTTTTCGACCCCCTCAATTTTTTTGGAAACCCTAGATTTTATGTTGTCAAATGCTCACATTTTGGGAATTTTGAAGTGATGCTCACCAAAAACAACTCAACCCATTTCTTTTATTAGAATAAATACTGCAACACCGATGATATAAGGTGTGATGAGTGATCGACACTGCTCAATATCATGGGCATGTTAGAAGCGAAGATATTTTTGAATTATCTGCAGAATGACGACGAGAATACGTCACAAAGCAATTTTTCCCAATTTTCCCTCATGCTTGTCTTGACATTCCTAGATAAAAATTAGAAATCCAGGTGATGAATTGGAAGGACTATTGCTGGTGCAGATTTCTCGAGATAAATTTCAGACGCTTTATTTTCTCGCATAGTAGTTATTCGGCAGACCTCTGAATTTCTCTGCCATGTAGAATCTACTATGACTAAAAGTCAAAATTGATCACTCTATCAAATGATATGATGTAAATGATGTGTAATGCTGATTGAAAGAGAATTTAGCCGACATTTTACAGATGCTCGTAAATTGAAAAATAACACAAAGTAAGTACCGATGGACTTCAAAATCATTTATGCGAAATTCATGCTGTAAAACTTCATATTTAGAAGACGTCGCGGCTTATTGTATGTATCACAACATTTTGAGTTCGATTCGCGTGGTTTAGCTGTAAATATCAGAAATATATGGAATACTTGCTTTGCTCACGATTTTATTATTGGAAAACAGACAAGGTTAGCTAATGCTTCAATGAATTTTGTAATTCTGGATGATGTACAATAGTCTATTCACTTTTTGTGAGTCAAATCCGAGTGGTTTCTTGGTGAAGCTATTCAAATTTGTAACAAAGATGTACAGAACATGCGAACCTTGATATAAAATGATGCAATTTTTGTTTTACTTTTTTCCAAATAAGCCTCAGCGCACAGAAAGATGTTCATACAAATAAAAGACAACCTGCGTATACACGTGTCTTTTTTAATCGAGTTGGCTGTTGTAGCATTTATAATAAATTGAGAAAAAAAGATTTCGGCCTACGATGCAGGTTTATTATATGCTCGTCGATTTCTGCGGATTATTTTGCTTTCCGTCCGAGGCTCATTCGAAAGTTAACATTTCATAGTTGCATACCCAGAAATTTTCTCTGCGAGGATCACTAATCTCTTGTTGATGAAACGCGCATATATGCGAGCAAAAAAAATCGACGATATTGCGTCTGACGAACTTCTTTTATGGCCACGAAAATAGGAAAGCGAAGCGCGAAATTATGCAAATTATCATCACATTCATATTCGTGTCACCCAATGGAAAATGTTTCATTTTCTCTCGTAATTATTTCCCTTTAATGCTACTATGCAGTGTTATTACCTTCATGTTGATTTGCAGAAAATCTAATGCACGATGACGACGGGAGGCGCTGTTGCATCCAGGTTCCTGTTGCAACAGGTTCATGAGTGCATTTTACTTTTCCATCCTTTGAAGAAAATATGTTTGCAAGAAGTCCCATATCAAGCTGCGGATTCTCACGGTGATAATGACTGAAGATGTTTTTAAGAAGGTTTACAATTATTTATTTCGCATGCTCAAATGCATAATTTTCGTATAGATTAGAGGCTAAAAGCTACATCGAATTACACTAAGATGTCGACGAAAATCGTGGGGGATCCTTCTAGCTGAACTTTCTTATAACTTGATTTTTTTCCTTCATGGTCTCTCTTCTTTTCTTTCAGTCATCTTTCACAAGAATTTTTTTTAATTTCGTCATTTAAACCTGCAATGACGCTTTTTAATAATGAAGCGATCATCATCCCTAATTCGTTTTGACTTGTATTCTTTTCTATGCTTTCATTACTCGCTTTTTGTAGCAAGTTGGATTGTTTTCTTAAAGAAGAAGTTTGGAGGATTTTTTGGCTCCAAAAAGCATTCTGAATTCCGGCCAGTCATCATCTGTCTCTTTACTCGATACACTATAGTCTGTCTTTCTTGAAATGCTTCCAAATAATAGTGGAAAACAAGTTCTATTTCAGATTTTAAAGATTTTCAACTAAACTGTGTGTCACATAAGGCTGTGCGAACTATTGAATTAACCTTTAACTGTTTCTTGAGAAAAACTTTTATATTCATAAGTTTGTGTAAACGATTTCAACGACAGGGCTAATTTTTGTCAATTTTCACTATACAAGCATTTAATAAAAAACAGACTGTAATGATATCAATTTTTAGTTTTTCCTAAACATGTCTTGTTTTGCATGGTTATTCGAGAAAATCTCTCCAGAAAGGAAAATTGTTTGTTGACTGCTGGTCTCAAGAACCAGGATCGATTCGGAGTGTAACCCAAAATTTAATTTCTGATAGCTGGCCCGGGCAGACACACCCTTTCATCCTCTCTGGATAGGTAAATTGTGTATGCGAGCTTGGAATGCTGCTTGCGGGGGTCTACTCAGCTCAGTTAGCATGTTGGTGATAGTGCGGTGAATGAGGGTAGCCGATCAAGTCCTGCTTGTCAGGCAGACGCCATCCTGTGGAGTGTGGCCTCAACTAGGCGGTGAAAAGCACCCAAAGAGTCCCTCTCATATAAGAGGGGCACTTATATGACCGTATGGTCCTGTAAAGCCTGCATTTCCGGCTATAGGAAAATGGCTAGGTGTACCCGCTAAAAAGGAAAATTGTTTGTTCTCTACAGTGAGTTATATTCCGACCAGCTGGTGCCACGTGGGTTTATAATACTTGCTTGAAAATTATCTTCGAAAACATGACAACCATGTGCTGTTTTTAATGAGCTTCGTTTTGCAATGTCCGTGCCTTCACTTTCTTCTGCAAAGTCCCCACACTGCTTTCATGATTATATTGTTCTTCTACGAGCATGAAGGTGGGCTCATCATCAAACATCTGTATGTCGGGACTTTGACCCCGCTCAAATGGTGATTTTTCAAGTGAGTAGGAACTTTTTCTCCCAAAATGCGACAAATTAGGTGGCAATCGATAGCTCTCGTTAAAATTTATTGAAACTAGTTTATTAGAAAATGCCGTACTTGAGCAGAAAAAGGAGGAATCTACTTGCTTCTATAGTTGCAAAGCTAAAAGAGGAGTCGACTAGATTTTTGAGAACTATAGTTGAAAAAAATTCACTTTTGTAACATTGTATTTTCATGCTTTCTCATTAAAAAATTTTTCATGTCTTTGAAAAATTATATTCCGCAGCATCATGCCCCTGGCATCAACTACAGGAAAATTTTTCTATGTGAAAGTTATATGCAATGATGCCGATGGCTGACTGAAGTCAACTGAGTGAACTCAAAAATCTGAGTGAACTCAAATGTGTAGAAATGGTAAACCAATAGCATTTTAACTCCCGACCGATTATAAACCCCTGCCTCTCACTCTAGCTAAAAAATAGTGAGGGAGGCATTTTAAAGTCATTTTCAGAACTACAAATAAACCTGAGGTTGGTTACACCAACCCAACATGAGGATAATCTTCAGAATTAAATTGCTGATCCTCAGTTTGCACTAATGGCAATCATACATGCACATGGGGGGTTTGGGGGGGTTTGACCCCCAGCAGATTAAAAAATGAAGTATGCAATGTTTGTTCAATTACCGCGCGTGCGCACACTATACTGTATTACAATAAAAAACGCGGTAATTGATGTTATTGACTGAATTGAAAGCTATTTGTTAGAGAAAAAGTTGGAAATTAGAAAAATTTTTCGCACATGGTTCTTATTTAATGAAAAAAATTTGGGAATCAGGATCGCGATACAATTGGTGTGCTTTGGAAAGTTGAAATCTCAAAATCCGTTGCTCCAGCGTCTACGCATCGCGCCACAGCGCTGGTCATTTGCTTAGCTTTTTCTGCGCAGGGCAATTTCTTAGCCGAGCGAGATCTTTTTTGGAAATTTCTCGCATCGGACGGGAATTATTTTTAAAAGAGTTATTGAGTTGAGTTGAGCTTGAAAGTTTAGTCACAGTTTACAGCCACCGGTTGATTGACTCCTATACAGTCAACAACGATATTGTCTTGACACGAAATTCTGCATGCGTTACTTACTTTCAGCATTTTTGCGTTACAAGCTTTTGAAAAAAAACAGACTACAGTTTATTTTTAAATGCCCCGATGGGGCAGAAAAAGGGGAATATACTTGCTTGAATAGTTGCCAAGCTAGAAAAAGGAGTGGACTAGACTTTGGGAACTTGCATGAGAGTTTTAAAAATCCAGTCTTGTAATAATGGATTTTCATTTTTTCTGTCTAAAAAATAACTTTATCTACAGTATGTCTACAGTATTCCAAGTGGTACCATATTGTAGCCCGCATCGAGTTCTATATTGTTGCCAAATTTCAGCTTTAGATGTCTCGTAGTTTTTTAGAAATCTTGCCTTAAACGTGAAAATCGGTGTGCCCAAAACGAAATATATTATAGTCTAGCACTAACGTCCTAGCTATGATTCTGTAGCTTTGTGCGTTTTGTCCTTCCCTAGAATTGTGTCAACTACAGTAAAATTTTTCCGAATGAAAATTATATGCAATCATGCTAATGATGGCTGACTTCACTGCAATTTATAGACATGGTAAATCAATAGCCTTCTAGCTCCTAGAACCTGCCACATAAAACACTTGTAGTCGTTACAAGTCCTACAAGCCAAAAATTACTTTTAAATTCAGTTGCATAAAAGTTACAAGTTACAAGCTACAAGTACAAATCCTACAAGTGAGTTTTTTCAAGTGCTACAACTGTAATTTACCAGCTGGTGTTGCATAAAAGCACTTGTAACGATTACAAGTCCTACAAGAGAAATTTTACAAGCGCAGCGTTGCATAAAACTATTTGTAGTTACAAGTCAGTCACAGGTGTAGTAAACATTTTAACACACATTTTTTATTGAATTTACAAGTCGTACAAGTTGGGCTTTGCACAAAAGTATTAGTGCTACAATTGTAAAAAGACTTGTAACGTTTTAACCTGCGACAGAGATACAAGTCAAATTTCACTAATAAATAATTAGTTTCGCTTGATTTTTTCTTTTTCTTTAGCATTTTGTTTTTCAAATTTGGTTGTAACGGATGTAAGCAGCCATTTTTCTTTAGAGTCGTACAAACCTTATCCATTTTTATGGAATAATTTGTTGTGATATTTAACTCTTAGTGAAATTTACATTCAAAATCAAATACAAGTCCTACAAGTGTTTTTCACATACACGAACGCGGGGGAGGGATGTACACCCCCCCAGCAAAAAATTCGCCCTGTACTTTGTACAGGAACATTGCTGGGATTTGGCCCTCCCCCAAAAAATTTTTCTCCCGTGCATGTATTTAGGCTATTATGGATATTTTTACTCAAAGTATCGATTCTGTAGACGATTTTATAGAAGAAAAAAATAATACACGTCAACGAGTATTTCGTCCTCTAATTTTGATTGCTACAAGATTGTTGACCGCATTGTTACAAGTGTACAACTGCAAAAAAATTTCATGCAATGGTTTTCCGTACACTTGTAATATGCTTGTAGAACATGTAAAATCGGCCCATAAAAATGCATTCATAAAAAACGCATGTAATTTATACTTGTAGGGCTTGTAACCTCGAAAAACTACCATTGTAAATTGCAAGTCCTACAATTGTAACATACTTGTATGACTTGTAAAATTGACTCTGGACTAGTAATTTTTTGCTTGTAGACAAAAAATTTATATGCAATACTAACTTGTTTGACTGGTGGCTTTTTTCACTTGTAACTTGTTACTTGTAGCTTGTAACTTGTACGTTTTATGTAATGAATGATTCGAAACAGTGTATCCCCCCTCTGGCTGAGGAAAAGTGAGGGATCGACAAATTATAGTCGTTTTGTTTTTTAGAACTCATGTCTGTGATTAAAAAGGCGTCCTTAAGCACTTCAAAAACCTGAGGTTGCTCGCACGAAAACAGCCTGAGTATAATCTCAACGTCGAGATTGAACTGCTGATCCTCAGGTTCAGCTGATCACCATATCAAGATTATTTTCTTGCAGTTGCACTAACAATTCCCACTTCAGGATTAACTTATACTGAGGTTTAGGCTTGAGCTCGGGAATTGCGGATATTTTTACATTTTTTTGCTTTAGACATAAAAAACTATGAGAAAATGTCAATACAACCTGACAGATCGAGCTGGGCATAATCTCGACATCGAACATAGGATAATCTTGACGACGTCGAGTGTGTACCAAACTTGAGATCATCGACATGTTAGTGCAATGGCTAAAACTGAGGTGGTCGTCCTTCTATTCGAGATTATCTTCAGCTCGTGCTTAGACCCGTTTAGTGCGACTGGGTTCTGATTACAGTCATTGGGCACCATCTACAATTGGGCCAACAGGATAAAACATACAAAAATGCCTTTAACAAGCTCCTGATTCAGCCAAGCCAATAATATAGTATATAGGCCCCATATCACATTGACACAATTGCAGATTTTTCCTTATCTGCACAATTTTAATGCTTGAAATTGGTTCACACAATTGATTTAGTTCTAAGAAGACTTTGTGCTGTAACTTTTTCTCTCAAAAACTGAGCTGGATTTTATGTGTTTACTTCCCAGAGTTGATAATCGTTTTATGGTTAGAAAGTTTTGTAAAAAATTTCCATGCAGTTGGAAGCACACATGTGCGAGGAGGAGGGTAATATCGGGGTATATACCCTCAGGGTTTTTGAAATTGGAAAATTTTCTATGTGAAAAATTTTTTTGGCCGACTTTATTGGATTTTTGTTTCAAAAAACGTCAAAAACCCGGGGACCTCCGCTTGTACTTTCCTCAAAATTTTGGAGCAGCTCATGCATGGTTGGAAGGTGTCTTGACACACTCACCTGCAGAATATACTTTTTCATAGAGATGGAAAATTTTTTGATGAGACAGAATGAAAATCCAATATTACAAAACTGGATTCTTTAAACTCTCACCCTTATTCCCGGAAACATAGTTCACCCTTTTTTCTAGCTTCGCAACTATCCAAGTGAGTATATTCTCTTTTTTCTGCCTCGTCGAGGCATTTTCCAAGTCCATCCATTTTTAGTGGGCCTTGACCATGCATGAAAACTTTCATTGAAGCACACTGAAGTTTTAAACAATAAAAAAACAATCTCAAAGCTACGAATTCTCACTTTCCGTAAAAGAAAAGAAAGGCGTTGTAAACAAAGCGTAAAGTGACCATATTCACTAAATACCCCATTGGTCAAAGTCAACCAACCCAAAAAAATGCCGAAATACTTTTGTTTACACCCAAAACAATTTTTTGTGTAAAGTGACTGCGTTCATTGAATTCCCCATGGTCGAAAATTTTTTCCCCCAAAAATCGTGAAAATACATTTTTTTACACTCAGGATAATTTTTTTGGTGAAGTGATCGCCTCCATTGAATTCTCTGTGGTCAAAAAACCCTTCCACTGAAAAATCGCAGAAATACGTTCGTTTACACTCGGGATGATTTTTTGTGTAAAGTGACTGCATCCTTTGAATTCCCCGCGGTCGAAAACCCCTTCCATCAACAAATTGCGGAAATACGTTTGTTAACAATCTCTTTAATATAAAGTAACAACGTCCATTGAATTACCAATGGTCGGAAACCCCTTCCTCAAAGAATCAAGGAAATACCTTTATTTCCATTCATGATGATTTTTTGTGTAAAGTGACCGCGTTCATTGAATGCCCCTTGATCGGAAACAGTCGCAGCCCGAAAATCCTAATAACACAACTGATTCAAGTGAAATTACAAAGAATTCTCGCACTGTAGTGCATTATTGCAAAAAATTATTTTTTCGATGCCATAAGTATTATACAACAAATTGCCTAATTTCGTGGTTCCCGGACTATAATTGAATTGAGGCCATACTTCTAAAAAATGAAAAAACCCATTTGATATTGCAGCCCCAAAATGCTTAGGCCGAAGTATGGAGCTTGGATATGGTACACCCATTGTGGGGCATGGTGGAACTTGGAGCCCTTAAAGTGCGTTTTTTGAATGTTTTTGGAGCCCCACCGAGCACCACTTGCAGATAGAGGCGAAATGACAACAGGTACCCCATAGTTTTCCCCTATGTCCGAAATTATGTAAAAACCCCAAGATTCCAGCTCTTAAAGTTTTGGCTCTAAGGTGGGGGGACACGAATTTTGGGGTCCAAGTTTATTTTAGATTGACGCTAATTTAACTGTGCTGGGAGTTTTCAATCCTTAATTAGACTCAACCACCATCCATATAGTAATGAAATGATTAAGTTTTCATTTTCCCTCGATTACAGCATTTTTGATTTGGTTTTCAGTTAGCTCTCTTGAAACTCTGAAAATACTTCAGCGCAATGAACGGCCTAAATTGCCGAACTACAGTCCGTTTTTCTTGAAATGCTTCTATGAAAGTCAATTTTTGAGTGAATGAAAGCAAGCATGATTTTATATTTTTACGATTTTCTGGTAAATCATTTGCGACATGGAAATTTGTGGGCATACTCAACTAACCTTGAGAATTATTATTTCAGTCCAAATTTCTAATATAAAGGCTGTGTGTAAACGATTTTGATGAAAGAACAAAGTTTTGTTAATTTTCAATTTACGAGAATTTATTAAAAAACATACTATATAAGTGTATTCAGATGCCCTCATTTGTATAAGCTTACTGTAAATCGATTCCCCAACGAAAGAAAGTCACATAAGTATCATTTTCCTATGAAGGTTCCAATATGGGAAAAGCTACAGTGCATTCGATAGCCCAAATTAAAATTTTTCCCCATACAAATATGAGGAAATTTTTTGATTTGATAGAAGAAACCGAGACATAAAATTACTTCATGTGCATATGGACAGACCTCATATTGTTACTAATCTGGGGCCGTTAAAAGTTTTCCGAAATTCGGGTTCGCATACTGAAGAATGTTACAGATGGAAAGCCCATTACATCAACAACGTCACAGTCCTCAAAAAAGCCTTTCGGATTAAGGCATTCGCACATGTCTTAAGGCCCTGTCATACTTCACCGCGCGGCATCGCGTGGCGCCGCTTCAAATATGAATACATTTTTCTAATTTTTGCGGCGCCGCGCGGTGCCGCTTTCAAAGTTGAACTCAAACGAAATTTTGAAACAACCCATGTGTTATAAAGCTATAACATATTGTTGTTATAGCATATTGTTGCATACTATGACATCTGCATTCATAGTCAATCATACTTCTACACGAATTGTGGATTATGAAACTTTTTAGATATTATTATATCATGCCTTCTGATGAGGAATTCATCCTACATTCAGAAAAATCCATGATTGACAGATATTGCATCAATGTCAATCATTCAGAATGTGCAAAGGTTTCTTTCTGCTGCCGAAAATTTTTTAGGGTTAACTAAGCTTGGTAGTGTATGATAATGTTATGACTAGTATATATGAACTGATTTGAATATTAATTTATCATAATTATCGTAATGCCTTTTTATCCCATTTTTGTTCATGCAGTCGGAAATTTTTCCAGTGAGGTTTTTCCAGTAATTTTATCCCATGAAGTTTTCAGAAATAGATTTTCAGGAGAATTAGAAATATGTATAGTCCGTTTTTTATAAAATGTTCATAAGCTGAAAAATGGACAAAAAAATGGACCGCCCTCAAAGTCGTTTACACAAAGCTTTTACTGTAGGATTTATGGCGTGAAAAATTGGTAAGGATTAGCTGAGTGGACTCGAAAAAATTCCACTCCCATAGCACGCATCGTATAGCACGAAATTATGGAAATATATAGTCTGTTTTTTATAAATGCTTCCAAATAAAAAACTGACACAAATCAGTACTGTCGTCAAAATCATTTGCATAGAGGTCTTACCGTAAAATTTTTCACTAGAAGAATTGCTAAACGTGAGGTCAGTATGTTCACAAATTTCCAGTCCTATATGGCATACTGTTCATCAGGAAATCGTGAAAATCTGAAATACTACTTGCTTTCCACTTTCATTATTTAGAAGCATTTCAAGAAAAACAGACTATAAAATGATACTTCTTTTTACTTTTCTATTCACAAGCATTTCCGGAAAAAGTGAGTATAGGTTGTGTTGTGATTACATAATTACAATATGCAAAGTATAGGCGTAAACACGTTTTCACGACCTGATGTCGTAGCAGTAAGCCAAGTGCAGTCAGCAGCCCCAAGAACGATAAAAAACAAAGGTATTTTTATATTTTTCGAGAACATCGAGAGAAAAATCCAAAAGTCAAAAGCAGCGCCGCGCGGTGAAGTATGAGAAGCACCGCGCGGTACGACGCGATGAACTATGACAGGGCCTTCATGCTTCTCTAGTTGCTTAGATCAAGTAAGTAGATTTTCCATTATTGAGTACATTTATGCAAATTGCTGTGTAAATAAGGTTCACTGGGAAAACGATTAGTGTAACGTTACGTCATCAAACGCACTATAACAACAACCGCGATTTCACAATTTTCACCGAAAACCCATCCATCTTTAGTATAATACTTATATTATCTATTTTTGCCTATAAACTTTATTTGCATTAAAATTTGCATAAATTCTAGTCTGTCTTTATTGAAATGCTTCAAAATTATGAAACTATGAAGCAATTACTATCTCTTACTTTTAGGTATTTCCGCTGAACTATACTTAAGGCAGGGATTTTGTGAGTCTACTCACATAAGCTTTATAAGCTTTTTTTCGAATTAAATTTTTTTTAATAATGAAGTCTACGGTACAAAAGTCTCATTTAAGCAACTTTGACGACAGCACTCATTTCTGCCATTTTTCAATTTACAAGCATTTTATGAAAAGAGACTTTAAGTAAGAAAGGACCGTAATAATGAGAAGTCTCTGATTTTACGAAGTGAATTCAACCCGGAAAAACTGGTAAAGCTTATCACTGTTATGAATGAAGAAGATTTCTCGTCCATGGGCGGTTAACAGAACGACGGAAAATTTCCTTGAATCGCATGGGTATGGGTAAAATGGTTAAATTTCTCGAGTTGCACCCAGATGCGGACACAGTCCTATCCAAATCATAAGTGGATAAGCAGCGTGGTCCTTCTATTATTTTGGCGTTCCCATTGCCATGGGGGAATATTTAGCGTCTTCGACAGTACTTAGCGTTCCGAACAGTGAAGATAGCGTATCAAATTGATTCTATTTTTTTGTTTTCGCTGCGTTTATCATCTCAAAGTAAATACACTACAGTGACGTTGCCAAAACATGCACTGGATAGATTATTGTAAATACAGCATGATGATCATTAAAAGAAGAGTCAATTTTATATAGTTTATAAGAGTTTCCGTAAAACATGATACAAGGTCAGATTACCATATTTAAAAACATATCGGATGTTATTTTTAACACGTCTGTACCGACAATGGTTTCCAAAACATGTGGCAGGTGAATTTCCGATTGTGTAAGATATTTATGCAAATTATATAAGGAAGCCTAGGTTTAAAGACGGCCAATTTAATGCTATTCGGGTTGCTGTGGACTAGCAGCAGAATGAACGGCTTCTAAATTTACGTTCGGAGATCTTTCCTGGTAGGTCCACGGTTCAATTCTGAAACAGTTGGCCGTAGTGAATCAACCTACATTTAGTGAAGTTATGTTCATTAAATAATTCAATGATTTAAAAGACACGGTAGCTGGAAAAAACGTGGATATGAATCTATCAGTAAAATAGTATGAAAGGTTCAAGAAATGTTGAATTTACTGTTTTCATCATTGGATCAGCAGCGCTTAGACTTTGTACAGCTTTTTACCGTGAGATTTGCATGAAATTTAATGCTCATGATTGGAACAAAAAGTAACCGCATTCCAGAGAAAAAAATTTTTTTTTGTTTTTTTTAAAAACTCTGCAGGTTGACCAGATTGGCTTGACTTAAACTCATCGCTGTTGTCACCATGCTGTATTTTTCCATACAGACTTGAACTGATCATGAATCTTACTTTCGATAAAAAGTGCCATCTATGGATAGGTGACAACGGCACCAAAGATGACAAATGGTTCGAAAATTTTATCGTTGGTTCCATTTACGTGTCAACATCGTTAATTTTTATTTCAATCTACGTTTTATGTTTAACGATCATATATAAAGATAAATCTTTGCTCAAATTAGCATTCTATAAAATCGCTTTCAATATGGGCTTGGCTGAAATCGGTCAGTTATTGTTCAACGGATTGTTTTTCGGTTTGGGTATTTGCGCAGGAGAAATGATCGTCAGTTTTCGCGTTCAAAAATTGTTTTCCGGTAAACATGAGAAAGCTTTCTTCAACCTTACGCATTGATATACATTTACTTATACGTCATACATTTTGATGCAAAAACGATTCGAATAGTATTCTTTTGATTTGAGTAAGATCTATTGATTGATACCCATTATCACAAAAAGTTAACGTATAAAATTCGTTCGATTCTACCTTATCTCAAGTATAATAACGATTTCGATTTTAGTTAAAGCTCATAACTTTCCATCTCATCCCATCAACTTCTTTCAGGTCTTTTGGGCACTTGCTGGTTCGCTTACATTTTTTTGGCTCATGCGTTGGCCGTGAATCGAGTCGTAACCTTATTTTCGCCCAGGCTGGGTCAAAGTTGGTTTTCGGAAAAAGTAACCCACTATTTGATCATCGCAGCTTGGTTACACAGTTTCGTATGGTTGGTAGTCTACGTCCACTCATCCGTCACTTTGAACTATTGTTTAGCTTTGTACTCGATGCATTACGGTGATTCTCAAGCTGACTCGGGAGCCAAAAGCGTTAATTTGGTTGTGGTCATGGTGCACGCTGTATCGATCGTGATTTGCTACTTGATCATAAGTTTTAGATTCAAGAACATGGTGAGGAGTGCGTGAAAGTGCAACTGTGCGGCTTAGTATGAATCAGTTTTTCAGAAGAAATGTACCAAGTGTTTTCCTGGTTTACTGGTTTTACTGGTTTACTTTCTGGTTTTACTGGTTCCCTACTATAGTCTCACATCAAAAGAAATCATTGCCAAAGGCTGTTATACTCCACTCATCACGAATTGGTGATGTTTTTTTCCTTATTGAGCTTATTCTATGATAAGCTTAAAAAGGAAAAAGCTGATAAGCTCATTACTGTAATCAGAGAAGAACATTTTTCGTCAGTGAGAGTTAAACAGAACAGCCAAAAATTTCTCTCAATAACCTAGTTATGTAGTCGAAATTTCTCGAGTAGTATTCAGGTATCGACACAGTTCTGAAAAAGTCCACACTGAATTAGCATGATGTTTTCCAATGATTTCGACATTTCCCAGTCCCTTAAGGAATTTGGCGTTTTTGTACAGCATAAAGTTCTCCACTAAGTAAAAATTATGCATATCAAATTGAACCTATTTTTGGCTTTCGCTATTATTTTTAGAAAGTTAGTATCCATTGTTTCTATTGTCTACTTATATCGAACTGGTCAGATGCAGCGGACGGAGAAGTAAATTTGATTGGGGAAACTAGTAAGCTTATTACAGTAATCAATGGAAAAAACTTTCTCGTTCATTAGCGATAAACAGACAGACTAGAAATAACACGGACAAATGCACATAGATGTCGACACAGACCCAAATCAAAAATAGATAGACTAATAGGGGAGATGGGGGAACTCCGTCACCTAAATTTTGGTTTCCCCCAACCAAATCATGCAGCCCTCTTAAAAACGGGTTGCATGCAAAAAAATATTCGATAGTATTTATCTTAAAGAAATCCTGAAAATTTCCAACTCATGGCATCCCTCTTCCTGGCAACTCCAATATATTCCCCCATCCAACTTAGCCGAGGTATTACATGGCTTAAATAACCCATGTGCTGTCTCTTTGATTTTGGCCTCCATTAGGTCACGAAGAAATTCCTGTCACAGTATAAAGTTTTCCACACCATGAAAATCGCGCGTCAAGTAGGCACCGTTAAAATCGCGCGTCAAGTTAGGGGCCAACTATACTGCGCCGTACGGCACGTAAGTATAGCAGCTACTTATCATTTTCATTCACTTATTATCATTTACCACCGTACAGCGCCGTACGGCGTGAAGTATAGCAGCCACTCATTAGGCGCCGTACGTCACCGCACGGCGCCGTACGGCGCGTGCGGCGATGTATAGCAGCTCAATGTGGTGCCGTACGGCGAAGTATAGTTGGCTCCTTAAACTTTTTTTTTATTGTCGGTGCATCTGCCATTTGAAAGTAAATGGACTATAGTAATGGTTATTAGTCCCAAACTGGATCTTCTTTTAGCGGAACGACTTCAGCTACTATTTTGCCAGAAGAAACGACACCATCGAATGGAAAATTTGCCTACAAGCCATTATACTATGCGTTTTAATTTTGGGAACTATTGTCGGATTTTTCGTCGATCAAGATTTCATGATCAGTCGTTGGTTTTCTTTCGCCTCGAATATGATTTGGCTACTTTGCGCCGGTGGCAATGCTATTGTGTACTTGACTTTGAATAGGTATTTTTTGATGGGTGTGAAAGCATACTGTACTCTTGAAAATTTGAAGTTTGAGCATTACTATTAAAAATGCTAATCCCTGACGTTAGCAAGGACATTTTATGCTTGTTCAAGCTGAAAATCGTCTTGCTCGAAAAACACAAATGGAATCCGTTAGCAATTATCTGGAAGATAAAACCCGAATCAGTGT
Organism: Romanomermis culicivorax; assembly: GCA_963922205.1. Taxonomy (NCBI): domain Eukaryota; kingdom Metazoa; phylum Nematoda; class Enoplea; order Mermithida; family Mermithidae; genus Romanomermis; species Romanomermis culicivorax. The sequence goes on from CAWUHX010000180.1 coordinate 536,808, forward strand.
TCCTATCAACAGATTTTAGTGAAGTTATAAAAACTGGAAATGAATCTACATTGCGAAAAAGCAAATAGATTTTGGACATTCTTGTCAAGATTGTAAGAATTGCTGCAGATGATCAGCGCCAATGAACATAGAGGGATTAACGCTTCAGTAATTTTAATTCTTCCCTTGTTTTCATTTTTAGTACGTTGCAATCAAAAATAGCAGAATTCATCAAAGAGGAACGCCCCACTCAAGAATACGACGTTCAACAAATTCACATCGATGAAAGAATTTATCGCTCGATAAGCTCATAGGTATTTAGAATATTACAGAGTCTAAAATTGTTTATGCTCTGGATTAAATTATGTATAATATGTTCACTAGTTTATCTTAAAAATATGAGGAAACCTTTGCACATCCCGATTTGGAACTTTCGTCGACTCTGATATTGTCTAATGCGATGAAATCGTTGATTTTCAGATTTCTCCCAATGAACGATATCTGAAAGATTATCAAAAAACAGTCTTGGTTAGTTGTACATGATGATCTAGATTTTGATATTCAGGTATTCTTCATTGCATACCAAAAGTAGACTATAGTGTGTTTTTTATAAAATGCTTCCAAATAGAAAAGTGACACAAATCAGTATTGTCGTCAAAATCGTTTACACGAAGTTCTTACTGTAAAATTTTTCACTCGAAAAATTGGTGAAGGTTAGGTCAGTATGCTTACAAATTTCCAGTCCTACATGGTATATTGTTTATTAGAAAATTGCAAAAATCTGAAACAATACTTGCTTTCCACTTTCATTATTTGGAAGCATTTCAAGAAAAACAGACTATAGTTTCTGTTTTTCATTTATTTTCACAAATTTACAAAATTTTACTAAATCTGAATTTATAAATTTTACTTGAAAAATTAGTAGTGGTTAATTGAGTAGACTCTCAAATTTCCATTCCTATGTAACATATGGTTTGCAAGAAAATCGTAAAAATATTAAATAGTACTTGCTTTCCACTTTTCTTATTTACAAAATAAAATCAGGCTATTGTAACATATGACAGAATATTTTGTTATATTCACAGATCGATCGAAATGGCTCGATATGAAAGCACTGGATTTCATTTATTTTCATAGATTAAACAGAGATTGCAAATGAATCATCAATAAATTCTTGGAGATTTTCAATATTTTTCGGACCAAAACTGCTCCTGTGCATTGAAATTTGTTTTGCTTCAAATACTTACTGATTGAGGTCCTCCCGGCTGCAAATTCACGGAATGCGTTTTCCACTCTTCGACAACATTGTTCTTCTGTAACTGACAATTTGCCTGGTTCGTGCATACCTGAAAACTAAGCGTTAAAAAAGTACAGGTGCCGGTTTCATCAAAGGGACTTAAGCTCCATAGCTGAGCTGCAGTTTAAGCTGTAGCTTAACTTTATATGTTATATACCATTGCCGTTAAGCTGCAGCTCAGCTGTAGCTTAACTTATACGCACAAAACATACCGGGAAAGTTAAGCTGCAGCTGAGCTGCACCTTAACGACAATGTTATAACATACAGTGTTAAGCTACAGCTCTGCTGCAGTTTAATTTTCTCGATATGTTTTGTGTGCATGAGTTAAGCTACAGCTGAGCTGCAGCTGAACGGCAATGGTATAACATTATAGAGTTAAGCTACAGCTTAAGCTAAAGCTCAGCTGAAGCTTAAGTATCTTTCATGAATCCGGCCCCGAAATTCCAGGCGTCTAACTTCCAAAGTTGGACCCTCGGCTTTCTGGAACATGTCGAACGTCAATGTCGCGGCATTTTTTAGGTTGAATTTCGGGCTTTGCAGAACGTAAACTGCGCTGGAGTCCGATCTCGACGCAGATTGATCCAAAACAGCATCTCCGATATTGGCGTAATAACCTATGGATATACATACATTGTACTGTAGTCGAAACTTTTTTAGGTGTTACCTGCTGGTGATCTTCTGACTCCTAAAACCGGGTTTCCAATGACGCCCTTATTCCTATTCCAGACGCCCCGTACAGCACCTGTTCCTGCATTGTTGTATGAGCAGAATTTATCTTTAAAAATAAGACAAAATATTGATTTGTTCCACATAGGGGAATAATTTTCCAGTTCAGAATCTGAAGCTGTAGAGGAATTACAAACCAAAAAATGTAGAATTGAACCTAAAGTTTATTTTTCATAAAATGCTTCTAAATTGAAAATGACAAAAATCAGTACTGCCGTCAAAATAGATAAAACGAAGCTTCTACTGTAGAATTTTTTGCTTAAAAAATTATTAAAACTTAGTTTGATATTGCTCATGAACCTCTCGTGTTATGTGAGTAACGGTTTTGCAGAAGATAGTAACAAACATGAAATAGTACTCTTATTATTCAGAACGATTTCAAAAAACAGACTTTGTATTCAAGATTATGTAATACTTGTGAATAATGATATTGGAAAGCGAAACAGTAGGATTTTAAAAACGATATTTATTTTTGTATTTCCAAACGTTCATTCATTTTTGAAAATCTGTAAATCTTGGAGCGGCTGTCCATGCGAAAATTTTTTGTCATCCTCAAGTGAGATTGAGACATATTTGGTAACACGATCAAAATCACCGCTGTCGAAATCTGAAATACCTAATCACAGGCTCAGCTTTTTGACTATTTCGCATATTGACCTTTTTAACTTTTTTTTCAAATCACGGTAACCATAGGCCGAACAGATGAATCCCCGGTTGCATGAAGCTCACTTTCGTGAAAGGGACACTGGAGAAAAGGGTCCCTTTCGAAGCGAAAGTGTCCCTTTGAAAAGTGGTCGTTTTAAGTGCGTTGCATAAAGCTCACTTTGCTAAGTTCTTTCGAAGGGGACCCATTCGGTTTGGGGGGAAGGGGCCCTCCACAAATTTTCAATCGTATAGACAGTTGACGACTCCCCAACTTTTAATTGTCGATAGCGGCTCCCCCATAGCCAGTCGAAAAATGCCTATTTTTGGTCGTAAATGAGTTTTTTAAGCAAAAATCGGTCAAAAGCGAAAGTTTCTCAGTGTCACTTTAAAAGTAGAAAATTCGTTGATCAGGGGCGTGTTTTGTCCAATTAAAATTGAGAAGTATTCAGATGATGAATACTCAACGAGCGGTCAATTGGGAAAACGAAAGTAGGCATCTCTGATGGACTATAATGACATTTATTATCATGAACGGCGCCGAAAATTTTGAGGTTCTGATTTTCTGCAACTACAATGCGCCCAGAAAATATCGGAACGAAAAATAGAAGATTACTCTACAAAAAATTGCTGCACACCTTTTAGATGATAAAAATTATCAACCGTTAACTGACGAGCGGAGGTAGACGTTAACTAAATAGCAAAATTATAAAAAAATTTAGGCCCGTATTCACAATCGCGTGTTAGCGGCGTGTTAGGCTGACACGGTGTTAAATTTTGGCTAACACGGTAATAACACTTTGCTAAGTTTTATCCCCGTATTCACAATCGCGTGTTAAGGCCCTGTCATACTTCACCGCGCGGCACCGCGCAGTACCGGCCGGCGCCGCGCGGTACCGCCTTTGAAGTATGAATAGGTTTTTGTAATTTTTCCGGCGCCTCGTCAGGTTTCAACTAAATCAATACACATTTTTTGAGAAGAGCAAAATCCAAAAGTGCGCCGCGCGCTACCGCGCGGCGAAGTATGACAAGCCACCGCGCGGCGCCGCCTGTTAGTATGAATAGGACAACCGGCACCGCGCGGCGAAGTATGACAGGGACTTTAGGGTCGAAAAATGGAAAAGTTAACACGGCGTTCTAGACCTGCCCCCTACCAGTTTTAGCGGCGTGTTAACAGTAGTCTGTTTGTTAATTTTTTCAATTATCATGGATATTATTGACCTATTGGATCATCTTGAAAGTGAAGAAATAGTACATCCTATTCGGCACTTTCGTGATAGGGCCAATCCATTTGAGGGCTACGATGACGTTACCTAAATCATGATACAAATTGTCGAAAAATGGTGCCCGAGACTTGATTATGCTTCTCCAGGATCAATTAGAAAATTCATGCGATTCCTCCAGCACTTCAGGTTAATACAAAATCATAAGTTTTATTCATGAAAATTAACTGCTCATCAAATGACTGTTCAAACTCAAAGATTACATACTGAAAAAAGCTGGCTTTGTTGAAAAACCTTGTTGACATTGACCACAATGTTTATTTTCTTCCCCTTATATCCTTTTTTCATATTAAAAAACATGCTTGAGCCTATTCTGCCACCCTGTTACAAAAGTAACACGGTGATAACGAAAGTAACACGGTGGTAACACGGTGTTGGCTAACACGGACTTAACACGCTATTGTGAATACGAGGTGATACTTGACACGGTGTTAGCTCGATCGCCGTGTTAGCCAACACGGTGTTAAGTCCTAACACCGTGTTGACTTAAAACGCGATTGTGAATACGGGCCTTAGAGATTTCAACTTTTCTAAAACGCACTAAAATGGTTCATTCCTTATCGACACCGCAAATTGTTTTCTCTTAACAATATTTCCACCTCAAAGTACCCCATTTTGGAGAAAAAACGTTTTTCGGAGCATGAATTTGATTCGAGGGACCTCACGAGGTCCCTATGCGAAAGGCACACTTGTCTGCATTTGAAAGGGACCCTTTCGAGGAAAGTAAGCTTTACGCAACGCGCGTTTACTTTAGGCTCAAAAGTGACACTTTCGGGAGTCTGAAAGGGGCACTTTCGAAAGGGACACTTTCGTGGATCGAAAGTTTTATATTTTTTCATAGAATGCACATTCAGATCTAAAGTGGGCTTTATGCAACCGAGGGCAGTTCTTATTTAGGAAAAATCTGTTAACTTTGCCAAATTTCCACATGGTCTTCGTTAAAAAAATCTCGAAAACTTTTGTTGGAAGATATTACGAAGCTTCAAAGTAATCCCAGCATCTCATTTACGGTCACTATTTCGATTTTTTGATGAAATTCTTGACTATGCACCATCAGATGAGAGTTTTCCTACAGCAAAAATTACTCTATAGATCCGAAGCAAAATTCAGGTTTTTTTCTGGCCTCATCAACAGTCTTTTCCTTGGGAGAATTTTTACGTTTTTTACAAAATGCTTTCAAATAAAAAAGTGACACAAATCAGTACTGTCCTCAAAATCGTTTACATAGAGCTCTTATCGTAAAATTTTTCACTCGAAAAATTATTGAAGGTGAGGTCAGTAAGTTCACGAATTTCCAGTCCTATATGGTATGCTGTTTAGCAGAAAATCGTGGAAATCTGGAATAGTACTTGCTTTCCACTTTCATTATTTGGAAGTATTTCAAGAAAAACAGTACATATATACATTTATTTTCAATAAATACAAGCAACTAACTTATTACCTTCAAAGTCACAGCTTAGTAGCGTATTACAATCAACTAATTGACTTCCGCCTGGGTTGCTCGTTGATAATGGCTGCGACTGCTGTAATCTTCAGGTATGTAAAAAATATTCATCGAAAAATAGGTAGAATCGTTACATCGCATAAAGTTGCGTCGTATCGGATATTGTCGATAGCCACAAAGCTAGGTTCCAGGAAATCGTCCGCCATCAAGGCAATCTAAAAAAATGTCAATTCTGGACCCTGAAAATTCTGGTGCACTACATGATCAATCGCAATTTACTTCGAATGGTTGGTTCGACGGCGGAACCGTATACAGAAATGGATTGCTACCCGATCTAGGCACTCGTTGACAATTTATGTTGATATTTGAACCTACTGGTCTGGTGCACACTACGAAATTGACTTTCTCGGAACTGATCCAACGACTTAAAAAAAACAAAATAACTTTTATTAAATGTACAATCCACGCATATGACTTTTCTCACTCGAAACTCAACCTGCCGGTAGACGATTGACATTTGATTCGGCCGATCAAAGTGGCTCGATCAGCACCATCTATGGCTTTTTTGGTGCCAACCGCCAAAAATTGGCCATCTGCAAAAATGCGTTTTTTCAAGAGGTTAAAATTATTTCAAGAGGTTAAAAAATCCAGTGGTCTAAGTGTTTCCCAATTCTCTCCGAACTATGCACAGATAAATTATCAATCGCCTAATGTAACATTTTTTCAGGTTATTTGAAATTTGCTTTTATCGTTGAATTGCTGACATCCAGGTTTCGTAATATCAATATTAGATAAATATGTTAAGTAATTAGATTGAGCCATTGAACTGATGTCGTATTCAATTCCATTCGATTCGTACACAATACTCTTTAATCTACAAAAGCTTTCTCTTGAAAAATTCTGACTATCAAAATTCTAAAGTATGTCTATAAATCGGTCGCTTACAGTCCCTTTCATCAAATTTATTGTGGAACATTTATTTGTGGTGTACCAAGGTAGCAAAGGTTTTGTTCGCAGGGTACTGTAATAGTAAAACGCCAGAATGAAGGAGCCTATGTTTGTCATTTTCATTTTCCCGCAAACGTGTCTCAATGTGAAAATTTTCAAAAATGACCATGTCCACTGATGAAGATTCGCCAAAACTCAAACAGTGATTCTTTATAGAATCACGGCTGTAAAAGTCGGAACATAGCTTCCTGCTATGAGAAATTTTGAGAACTTGAGTAATAAGGCAGTGAAAAATTGAGCCTATTTACGACTGTAAAGAATCCATCAACTTTGCCTCAAATTCGGGCTGCATAACAGCCTTTCTTTCGCTTTAGAAATTCAGAGGGAAACGTATAAATGCAGACATTTTCTTATTATCCTCGCAACGATTGAAAAGACTGAGGCTAATTCACCAGATGAAAGTACAAAGAGCCTAAATCACGAAATGAAATTATAGTCAAGTTCGAAAAAGGCAAAAGGTTTAACTCATGCTAGAGTGAATAAACTAGATTTTCCTGAGGAATTGATGACCTAAACGTATAAATCGGCGCTATGCCGTTAGGACGCAAGACATTAGGACGCAGACATAGGACGCTGGAGCATTAGGACGCAGGACATTGGGACGCAAGACATTAGGACGCAAAGACATTAGGACGCAGGACATTAGGACGCAAGGACATTGGGACGCAAAGACACTAGGACGCAGAACTTTTAACATCCGAGGACGTTAAAACATATAATCGTGTCACAAAATAATCGAATTTATTGCTGCATGGAAATTTTTCCCAGCATTAATTTTATTATATGAAAGATATGTGTTAATAATGTACTATTTCGTGTTCATGATTTCATTTTTTCTAATGAGAGAAAGTGACACTCAGAAAAATCAAGCCCTTGTCTTTTCGAGATCCAGTGACACACCTGATCCATTTGCATGTCCAAATGCTAACATGAGAGAAACAAATATTAATGAATTTTTACAATTCTAGCACTTTCTGTTATTTTTTGGCTCCCACTAAAATTTTATGGTTCCCTATTATTTTGCAAAACAAACTGCTCGTAAGACTTTTTCCATAAGACTCCAGGATGTGGCGTTTTGGGACTTTTCCAATATCGTTTAAACATTCAAACTCATTCGAAAACAGAAAAAGTTGCAATATGGGAGGCATTCAAGACTCTTCAGTTTCTTTGAACCCACTTCTAAGTGAGCCTCCAGAACAGTGAATAATACCCTTCAGATTGACTTTCACAAATTCTGGGGTTAAATTTCTGCGTCCTAATGTCCTTGCGTCCTAATGTCCTGCGTCCTAATGTCTATGCGTCCTAATGTCCTGCGTCCTAATGTCTTTGCGTCCTAATGTCTTGCGTCGCAATGTCCTGCGTCCTAATGTCCCTGCGTCCTAATGTCTGCGTCCTATTGTCTGCGTCCTAATGTCTTGCGTCCTAGTGACGCGTCACGGTATAAATCATGAATTCCATAAACATACATGAATTTGGAAATATCTAGAAGGATTTTGTATTGAGGTCAAACCATAGTTGATTGCAATAAATAGTTTATAAGGCGAGAGAGATTGGCGTCTAAATTTTATTTATCCCAGCACAAAAAATTTTTGCCAGCCGGTGGAGAGGTCTAACTAAGCACTCATGTGTGAGCGAACCGTTACAGTTAGATTACTGGGAAAGGCTTAACTTTTGTTTATACTTTCACATAAACATCAATGACGTGTGATGGCAGCCAGTTCCAAGAAAGTGTCTCTCGCGCGAAAATTTGCTCTGTCTCTCGATTTTTGCTCTGTTTTGGCTCTCCGAGAGACAAAAGAGAGAAAATGGATTCCACGAAATTTTCTCTGACGGAGAGATGCTCTGAGAGCCGGCTCTGTTGGAGAGCGGCTCTGTGAAATGGCTCTGCAAAAGTCAGTTTAGAGCCAAATGGGTTCCACGAACCAAAAAAAGTGCTCACGCGAGCAAGAGCAGAGCCAAAAGTTGTAAGCCTGCTAAGGGCTGGCTTACGACTGTCTCTGTTTTGTCTCTTATATTTTTACTATGTATTATGTCATAAAGACTGCGTTGTGATGTAGAGTAAATTATTCGTGTTTTAAGTTGCTTAAAGCGCCTCTCTTTCGCGATTTTTTGCCCGTACGGCCGAAAAATTGTGTTTTTTTATTTAGCATTGGAGATTCAAAAATTGACATTTTTGTTGAAAACGGAGCGCCGAAGACACAGTTAAACGATATTTTCTATGGAAAGGGTCATCGATAGCCGGAAATTATCTCTGGAACGGAGACAATAAAGAAAATAAATCGATTTTTTGACTAAAGTTCGCAAATCACTTCAAAAAATAGTTTTCATCTGCAAAACCATGAAAAAATGACGACCCAAAAAATTGACGTCATGACTTTTTTTGCTTCAGAAAACACAATTTTTCAACACAACTTTACCATTTTCGACAGTTTTTTCCCAAATTACCTGTCAAAGAATTGCCATTTTAGTTGATTTTTTCTGCAAAAATTAACATTTCTACCAGGAAATTGATCTTTTTGATCACATACCTGTAAGAACTCCGAACCGTTGAGCACATGATCAAAGCCATTTCTAGAGGGATGGAGTAAACAACTTTCTGAAGTCAAGAGGAGGGGGTCACACAGTGCTCAAAAATGCGTTTTCTGACCAAAAACGGACAAATCACGCCCCTGTTGATCAATTAATTTTTACTTCAAAAATGATACAGAGCATCATTTCAGCGCGAAGCGTCGAAAAAAATTTCTCTCAAACCTATTTTTTGCTCAAAAAAGTGATTTTCGACCAAAAAATATGTATTTTTTGTCCATTTCCAACCTGTCAACAACTGGAAGTTGGGGGAGGGAGTTGTCCACAACTGCATATACGATTTAAAATTTTGGGGGACATTTTTGTGGAGAAATAACTATTAAGTGCCAGAAAAATAACTTTTCTGACCTGCTCATTCTGAAACCATCATTTTTGACATACCCAACCCCCCTCCAAACTCAGAAAAATTGAGAAAAAATTGACTTTTTTGGTCCTTTTGGGAAAATTTTAGAAATTTTTTAGACTTTTTTCGACCCATAATATTTGGCTAAAGGTTGTTTGTGATTGGTGTATAACATTATGATTCTCCATTCCTTGGCCTTACAATCGCATAAAAATTATATAACGCTTTTATTTTGCCCTTTTATTTTGCCCGTAGGCACACAATGAACGAATAATAATACAGTGGTTATCGTAATGCGACTTTTCGGTAGTCTACCTACTACCTTCCTCAGGCGACAATAAACTCATTTTTTTACAAAATTTGCTACTTGAGGGAATTGAACCCAGGTTGTTTGATTGAGAGTCTAGAGCGCTACCACTGGGCCATGGGGGCCAGTAGTAACTTGTTTAGAAGTGCTATATATCCTGACTTGGGGGTACTAGTTCAGACTTGGGTTCCTGTCTGTTGCCCTTCTAAGGAATGCTTGGTTCCATATGTGGCCTATTTCAATGCTCTTACTACCTACATTTTTTGACCCCACTTTTTCCATCTCAATGGTTTCTTTGATCTTCCTTTTGTAGGCATTAGGCTCTTGGGCAAGTATGGTGGTATTGTCAAAATTGGGTGTACATCCACATGATAGGCAATGTTCCGCCACACCACTTTTCTCAAGGCTCAGGTTCTTAAGGGCATTTCTGGTTTCTGCAATACGGGTCTCAAGTGTTCTGCCTGTTTCTCCTATGTATACTTTCCCACATAGAGCCATAGGTACTTGGTATACTATACCCTGAGTATCTTCTTTATTTCTAGGTGGTGCTACTCTGCTGACTCTTTTCCTGATTGTGTCTTTACTTGTGGCAACTAGTTGAACCTTGTACTTGTGGCATATTTGCTTCAGTTTCTGTGTTAGTTGGCCACTGTAAGGTATTACAACCATGCCTTTGTATTCAACTTTTTGTTGGTCATTTGCATTTCTTCTTATATTTGCTTTGTTAATGATTGCTGTGGGATAACCATTTTTCTTGAAGGCTTGCCTGATGTTATTTTCTTCCACTTTCCTGGTTTCTTCAGTTGAGCATAGTGTACCTGACCGCAATATCATTCCCTTTACAATTCCTGCTTTGGTGTTTACAGGATGGTTTGACTGGAAGTTCAGATATTGGTCTGTGTGTGTTGGTTTATGGTAGACACTTGTTGCCATTGTCTGTCCTTGTCGTTTGACAAGAACATCTAGGAATGGTAACTGCCCATTGATTTCTGTTTCCATGGTGAACTGTATGGCTGGATTCTGTTGGTTCATATGTTCTAGGAAGGATCTTAGTTTTTCCTCACCATGGTCCCACAGGATGAATGTGTCATCCACATATCGCAGCCAGATTGTTGGCTTGTCTGGTGCTGTTTTCAATGCTGATGTTTCAAGTTTGTCCATGAACAGGTTCAGCAGCTTTTCCCATGTATGAGTACGTCTGAAAACTCTAACTAATCTTAGAAAGCACCAGCATAATTCTTTCATTTACCTGGCAATTCCAGTCTACCCGTTAATGCATCGAACTGTGAATTTTTGACATTGTCTTTTAACCTGGCCAATTGCCATTGGATATTGTTTTCCGGTGCATTGTACCAAAAGCACTCGGAACTTTCGAAGTTGCATGATAACTGCGCCGAACTTGTGGCGAATGTACCTAAATGTCAACGTAATGCCCGGAAGATTGGTCGACAGTCTGAATATCTCCATGACTCACCTGATCCACTCGAGACATAGTCGGTATATTCTACGTACTTTCTTATATCTATCGAATTGATCGACTTATTATGAAATTCAAATGCTCATGGTGGCAACTTACTTCTTAACGCTGAGGAACTGCACGATTTAGCTAAAAAAACAGTAATGATAAAAAACTAAGATCATTTTGCAATAAAATTTTGAACAACCAATGTTGGCGCCTATAACCTGAAACTTGTGCTTTTAAAATAGATCCAGGACCTATACAATGAAATTGCTACTGCTGCCAATAATTTCGAGTGAGATAAGCTTGATGTGTTGTTCAAAAAGATAAGAAATTTCAGCAAGATAAAGATAGAAATACAAATTTACCTTTCTAAAAGACAAAGATAAAGATAGGAAAATCAAAAAGATAAAGATAATTTGCAAAATAAAAAATTAAAAAGCTAAAGATAAAGATAAAAGATGATAAAGATAAAGATAAAAGATAAAGATAAAAGATAAAGATAAAAGATAAAGATAAAAGATAAAGATAAAAGATAAAGATAAAAGATAAGTATAAAAGATAAAGATAAAGATAAAGATAAAGATAAAGATAAAGATAAAGATAAAAGATAAAAGATAAAGATAAAAGATAAAGATAAAAGATAAAGATAAAAGACAAAGATAAAAGATAAAAGATAAAGATAAAAGATAAAAGATAAAGATAAAAGATAAAGATAAAGATGAAAGATAAAGATAAAGATAAAGATAAAGATAAAGATAAAAGATAAAGATAAAGATAAAGATAAAGATAAAGATAAAGATAAAGATAAAGATAAAGATAAAGATAAAGATAAAGATAAAGATAAAGATAAAGATAAAGATAAAGATAAAGATAAAGATAAAGATAAAGATAAAGATAAAGATAAAGATAAAGATAAAGATAAAGATAAAGATAAAGATAAAGATGATAAAGATAAAGATGATAAAGATAAAGATAAAGATAAAGATAAAGATAAAGATAAAGATAAAGATAGAGATGAACCTTTGAAAGCAAGAAGATAAAGATGAAGATAAGAATATAAGAAAATAGCAAGATAAAGATAAAAATATCTTGCAAAAAATGCAAAATATATTTTTTTGAACACTACCTTGATGTTTTACTGCAGAAGTTGCATATCACAGTAGAACTCAATAAAATTCTATAGACAAAATGTAAATTTTCGGTCAAATATCACCAACTACTGCAGTTACAAAAGGAGGTATTCGGGTGAAAATTCCAAATATTTACATTTTAGAATGAATTCGGTATCCTATAGGCATTCAGGGAATGGTCTTAGAATAGTCGACAAAGTCCAAAATTTTGATTATTTTCCAGAATTACTGGACTTGAGTGAAAAACAAGATTTTTTGGCGTTTTTCTGAAAAATCTCAGATAATAAAAATTTTTATGAAAAACCAATATGTTCATCGGATTCCCCGTGCAAAGTAACCTCTCTCTGTCAAACGCTGAAAAAAACCAGAGTTACCTTCCGCCGGCAAGCCATGACCTCAGAAATCCACTTCGAAGGGTTCCCGTATATATATAAACATAGGAGGCGGAGCAACCTGGCTAGTTTCAGAAATTCTCATCTTTTGATGTGCCGCCCATTTTGATTTTCTTTCAAGATGGAATCTTAATTTTTTCAGGATGCCATCTTGATTTTTTCAAGATGAGATCTTGATTTTTTCAAGATAAGATCTCAATTTTTTCCTAGAATATCTTGAAAAAATGCTATGCACTTGAAAATAAAGTCAAACATCAAAAAAACTCTTACATTTTGATTTTTTCGATGCATGTTGAAAATTTTGCGATGCATCATCATTTTCGAAGGTAACGATTTTTTTCAAGTGGTACCTAACTTCTCCAAGTAATAACAAATTTTTTCTAGTGGGTTTTTCAAGTGGCCCTTCTCGTATTCCGAAAAATCAGTCTCCTGCACAGTTATACGGTTACAAAGTACTCACATATTTTAGTGACCCCACAAGGATGTCGTTTGCTTGCCTCAGCAGGGGGAGGTATTTTGTGACGCAGGCGTCACTCTCCCCTAGGAGAATGGAACGATACACAGAGGAGCGAAGCCGCGCTTTTCTCCGGAAACTTATTCACTTCATGTTCCACATCCAAGTCAGGGATACAGACTTGGATCTTTATGATGGGCACTGCTGCAGTTTCAACGAGCGATGCAGGATGTGCAGTCGATGGTAGAGCAGCTACCTCGCGCCGTGTGCGAGAACTATTACAAAAGCTCATGGACAAAAATTGTCAGTGTAACATTACTCAGATTGCTGTGAGCTATGGAATGCGATATAACAAACACTATTTCCGTATTTACACTAGAAGAGCCTCCCTCGTTAACGCTTATCCAATACGGAATGAAAATGGTACCATTGATGAATCACAGTTGATATCACAATTACGGAGTGAATCAGTTGTCCGCAGA